>ML660681.1:258886-277107 GCA_007570785.1 Antilocapra americana | reverse complement strand
TGGATTGGAAGAATCAATATAGTGAAAATGAGTATACTACCTAAAGCAATCTATAGATTCAATGCAATTCCTATCAAGCTACCAGAGGTCTTCTTCAAAGAATTAGAACAAATAATTTCTCAATTTGTATGGAAATACAAAAAACCTCGTATAGCCAAAGCAATCTTGAGAAAGAAGAATGGAACTGGCGGAATCAACCTACCTGACTTTAGGCTATACTACAAATCCACAGTCATTAAGACAGTATGGTACTGGCACAAAGACAGAAATATAGATCAATGGAACAGAATAGAAAGCCCAGAGATAAATCCACGCATCTATGGACACCTTATCTTTGACCAAGGAGGCAAGAATATACAATGGAGAAAAGACAACCTCTTTAACAAGTGGTGCTGGGAAAACTGGACAGCCACTTGTAAAGGAATGAAACTAGATCACTTTCTAACACCATACACAAAGATAAACTCAAAATGGATCAAAGATCTAAGCATAAGACCAGAAACTATTGTTAGATTTTGAGAACTCCACTACATTTTCTGATTATTTCCAGAAACCTTCTCATTAACCTAGTGTTGTGTGATTGATTATACATTTCTTTCCTGGCATGAGGCCAACCACAATTGCCATGATAGGTTCTTGTATATAAACTTGTAAATCTCTGATTCTAGATTTCTGTTTTAAACCCTGTCCTTTCTTTCATAAGTTTGGTTTCTTCTAATAGAAAGTAGAGAAGAAATAGGGAAAGAAAAAAAAACCTGAATCTGCAAGGTGAATAAACAAGGAGGAAAATAAAGAAGTGAGAAGATGAGAAAGAATAGAGAAATTGTCAGAAGAATAAATCACAGTATATGGAAGATATTTTGACTCCACAATAATGCACAGACACAATTCAATAATGATAAGGAGGAGACACACAAAAAAATGGAAGGATCCTGCATATGAGAAGGGAGTTTTCAAGCGTACATATAAAGTATATACATATTGTGTTACCATTGTAATTCATATTATGCATGAAGGTTAAACAGTGGATCATAGCTTTCTAGAAATTATACTTATTTTGCCTGAAAACAAGTCCTTGAATGTCTTTCATCACAACACATTTTAGACTCACACAAAAATCCTAGCTCCATAAAAAAAGCAACATATAAATTGGTACTTCACTAGAAGGTAGTCTCATTATTTCTCCCCTAGCTGTATGTTTTCTTTTCTGCTAAACCTTTGTGGTTAAAGAGAATTTAGGCCCAAAATATAGTTAACGAGAAAAGGAAGCCATCGATTTTGTAAGCTATAAAGGTTAAAATACTTCTATGAAACATTCCCCCTAGAAGCTTTGTAAGTAACACTTTTCTCCAAAATTTTATGACAGCTGATACAGCATGAAATCATATGCCTTTTTATATCTTCTAAAAAAATGACTAATTTGACTTCTTAGCACTGATTCTCTGGAGACAGAGTTAAGAGAGTCCCCACAGATTTATCTGGTTCTTATTATATTTTACCAGTGTCTGCTTTTACATCAGAAACAATTGTGCTAGCCATCTGTCTGCAAATATTTGTAAAGAAAATTACAAACTATATGTTTATATATGTCAGATATCTTTTTAGAATTGAGCATTTTGGGTGACTTACATCACAAAACTCCTCAGAGTGATTTGGTATTACCTACTAGACGGAAGAGATTACATCTCCATAGTGGATTTCAAATAAAAGAATCACCAAATGTTAGAGCTAGAAGCACCCTCAGAGACATCTACTGTCCAGCTCTCTCCTTTTAAAGCTAAAACCCTGAAACCCAAAGAGGTTAAACAATTTGATCATGCTCACAGAGCAATTTTTCAACAGAAACAAAACTGGAAGCCAAGTTTTCTGACAACATGTCCACTGTTACTTGCATTAACCACATCATTCCACTGGGAGCCCCTCCCCTATAGAGAAATCCAACTGTGGAGCTATAGCTGACAATGCCTAGAAGTTTAAATCAGGACTGAAAGTCCATTACGAAACTCTGGATTCTATCTCATAACACCAACTAGATGAGAGAGGGTTCTGGCCACCTCTATCAGGGTAACTGCTCACTGGATACTCCAAGCAGGAAGTAGGCTGCCAAACAGTCCTTGTATATCCTGAGAGCCTAGAGTCTATTCTATTCAGTAAAGGACCACCAAGAACACACGTGTGTGGTGAACAAGTTGGGAACATTACTTGGCACAGTGCAGGAGAACACAGGGCAAAGGGAACATCTCAGGAAGAGGGTGTTAGAAAGAACATATAACACAAAAGGGAAGGTCTTAGGAAGCAGAAGTTCCCTCTAGATTAGAAGCAATCAGAAAGCAAGGTAATTCTATGATTGGACATCTCAAGAAATCTTATCTGTAGGGTAAGCAGGCTGGATGAAGTTAAGGCCCTTGAACCATGTAGAGGCTAAGGGCACCACCCCCGTGTGGTCAAAAATCCACATATAACTATACAGCTAGTCCTCCATGTCCAGGATTCTGAATCCTCAGAGTTTTTCTTTTGGTTGTATCAGGTCTTGATTGTGGCACACAGGCTTAGTTGTCCCACGGCATGCAGGATCTTAGCTCCCCAACCAGGGATCGAACCAGCATCCCCTGCATTGGAAGTCAGATTTTCTACCACTGGACCACCTGGGATTCCCTAGAGTACATATTTATTGGAAAAGAATCTACATACAAGTGGACTCGTGCAGTTCAAGCTCATGGTGTTCAAAAGTTAACTGGAAGTGGCAGGACCTCTCTGGCAGTCCAATGACTGAGATTCTGTGCTCCCAATGCATGGAGTTTGGGTTACTTCCTTGCCCGGGAATTAGATACCACATGCCACAACAAAGAGTTCATATGCTGCAACTAAAGATCCTGTATGCTGAAAGGAAGACTGAAGATCTGCGAGCTGCAACTAAGACCTGGCACAGCCAAATAAATATATTTTTTAAAGAGTTAACTGGAATTGGTAAATAAATATCACTCATTGTAGCTGAGAGAGACGGAGGCATTTGGGGTTGTGTGGGCTGTACAGAGACCCTGTTTTGTTCTCACTCCACTACAGTCTCCAAGTGACTTTGTCTTGTGTTGGTGTTCATGTCCTGTGATGTTCAACAATAGCAGAATGAGATATAGCTGTTATACACAGTCCAAGTTTAAGTAATATACATAATGAACTCACGTGGCCCTGGCCTGCACTGGCTTGGAGCAGGGCTTGGGTCCCCAGCCAGAGATTGGGGCTGGGTCGTGGCAGTGAAAGCACCAGATCCTAGGCACTAGACCAGTGGTCAGTGACAAGCACCCTGGCCCTTCAGCTTTCCAGAAAATAATTTCCACAGAGACAGAAAGTAGCAAAGCAAGTAAAGTATTTACTAGGAGAGAAAAGAGTACAGTACATGTGGAAAGACACATGGACAGACTCAGAGGGAGAGTCCCTGAGTCATACCCTTGTGGCAGTTTGAATTAACTTTATGCGGCATTTCTTCCACATTTCCTTTGGCCAATCATTTTAACTTCCTAGTTCACAGTTCATATTTGGCATATCTTAGGATCCTCCCATGTGTGCACAGCAATCTCTTAGCAAAGATGGATTTTACCAAAAAGGCATATGGGTTGAGCGTCCAATGAGCCTTTTCCATGTATGTGTGGTTGGGGAAGTCTCCTGACTTTGAGAAATATGTGGCCTGAGCAGGGCCCAGCCTCCTCCCTTAATTGTCCTGCTATTCCTGTCTTGGAGTTTCATTTGGTCAATAGTAAATGAATCTCCAACTGCTTTACCGGGGGCGGGGGAGTGGGACTGGGGTGTCGGGGGGTGCGGAATGGAGAAATCTAACTCCTGCCTCAATATCCTAGTTGAGAGCATCAGACCAGTTTCTGGATATCGGGGCTTACTCAGAAGATAGGGCAGATGAACAGATCTATGACTCCCAGGTACCAATCTTGCCTAGACCTCCAATGGAATGCCTGAGTCACTATAAAGAAAACCTGGAAATCTGCTTTTACAAAATCAAACAATCAGATCAAAGCAGACAAAGCAGCATTTCCTCTCTACTAGAGTCACAGTAACTTTAAATTGGAAAACAAGATGAATTTAACACCTGAAAGAATCAAGTTTGAATCCTGGCACTGCTTCTTGGTAACTATGGGACTTGGTAGATAAGTAACTCTGACACCCTCAAAGCCACAGGATTGAGTAAGATAACGTAACTTGTCTCCAGAGACTCACAATTAGGACATCCCAAATGGCTCTCTTCCCCAGTTTCTTAGTCCTGAGGAATGCTGCCGTTGGCAAGCCTCCCTGGCTATAACCAGGAAGCATTTACCCTCAGAAACACTGCAGGGGCCTGGATGACTTTTTATGTTCCTTTGTGACTGTATTATAGAGTGGTTAGACTAATCCTTTAAGCTATACTAAAACTTCACCTTTACTTCAGGTTCACACTGAAAGAATCCTGACTGTCAAAAATTAAAAAGAATGACTGATAAGGAAAAAAATAGCTGGTGGGGAGAATGACATGAATAAAGATAAGACTGAATTAGCAATTGTGTATGGAAAAGTCAAAGGATAAAATGTTCAAACTTATTGAGCTAATTCTAAAATACTGATTCTGGAAAGAAGATGAATTTTAATAGCATTGATGGATGAAACAGTTGAAATTTATTATTAAAGTCAACACTTTGAAATGCCTATGACCTATAAAGTTTTTTTTTGACTGGATGGAAATTAGTTCTCTGGCCTGATAGAGTTAGCAAAGGAAAAAAATGTAAAGATCACAGAAGTATGTAACACAGACACAAAGAGCATGCTTCAAGTCCTAACAATTCTAAAACCTCTTTTATGAAGGTCATGAAGAAGTCTCCAGCCAGGAAGGAAATGGCATCTCTGGCAACAATTACTTAAAACAAAGGAACAGTCACTAACCCGTCTGATTGCCTTTGATCATCTGGCTACCTTGACTCTCAGAGGAAATCTCAGTTTCACAAATATCTCTTGACATTTTTACTTAGTGGAGTCTTGTTTACCTTTGCAACATGATAACAAGGTTCCTAATAAGTACCTCTGGAGATTCCTCTCCAGTCTTATCTATTAGTATCCTCAGTTATCCATGCACACATTTGAGGGTACCATCCAGATACGTAACACAAAATGCTGGTCATCTGCAGGAAATTCTTTGTTAGCAAACAACTCTAAGTTCCTAAGATACACACATTAACATAAGAAGCATGGACCCAGGACAGAGTTTGAAAGAAATTCTATTTTTTTCTTTCCCATTATGGTTAGCTACAGGATATTGAATATATTTCCCTGTGTTATACAATACGACTTTGTTGTTTATCCATTCTATATAAAATACTTTTCATCCGCTAATCCCAAATGCTCAATCATCCCTCTGCCCAACCCCTTCCCCTTGGCAACCACAGGTCTATTCTCTATATCTGTGAGTCTGTACCTGTTCAGTAGACAGGAAAAAGGTTTATTTGTGTCATATTTTAGACTTGATTGCACATATAACTGATATCATATGTATTTGTCTTTCACTTTCTGAATTACCTCACTCAGTATGATAATCTTCAGGTTTATCCATGTAGCTGCAAATGGCATTATTTCATTACTTTTATGACTGAGTAATATTCCATTGGATGGAGAGATAGATAGATTGTACATTATCTTTATCCATTCATCTGTCACTGGACATTTAGGTTGTTTCCCATGTCTTGGGTATCGTAAATAGTTCTAAAATGAACATAGGAGTGCATGTATCTTTTCAAATTGTGGCTTTGTCTGCATATATGCCCCAAAGTGGGACTGCTAAAGAGAAATTCTATAAAATGAGGGAATTGGAGTTGCTCTCTGAGGACCATCCTACCTCTCACATTGTTTGACTTAATAACCACTTCAATGGAATATAAAGTAGAAGAAGAAACAAATGGCAGGAGAAATATAATGTTAAGAGCTTCATTAGCTCAGTTGGCTAGAACCCAGTGGAAATGACCCCGAGAGCATAGAGCCAGAGATGTGATTGTTTCCTGGGCCTATTTGCCTCAACACACCTTCCCTGTGACTCTGCTTAGGGGTGGACCATGGTGCTCAGTTGTGTCCAACTCTTTGTGACCCCATGGACTGTAGCCCACCAGGCTCCTCTGTCCATGGAATTTCCCAGGCAAGAATACTGGAATGGGTTGCTATTTCCTCCTCCAGGGGATTTTCCCAACCCAGGGATCAAGCCCACATCTCCTGCATTGGCAGGTGGATTCTCTACCACTGCACCACTTGGGAAGCCCCATTAACCCCCTCACAAGTCATTCCTTTTGATCATGAGGAAAACAGCATGGGCAAATCAGTAAAATAGATTCTCCCTAAAAGGAATAGGGTAGAAATTTGCATTATCCATCTCATTATCAGGTATTTTACCAAAGAACTGTCCTTCAGATAGAAGAAACAAGGTACAAAATACAGCACTTGCCTAACTCATCTCCATTCCCATAGTATGTTGAATACACATAACCAGGAAAATCTCATGGTTGTGGATACTTGGGCAATTTTGCTCCCATTAATTCAGTTATACATTCACCAAAAGCCAGTATTATTAATTATTCACAAGCTTGTTGATGCCAGTTCTACTTTGCATATTATATAAAATAGTGACCATAGAATATACGTGCGAAAAGAATAAAAGAGATTTATTTCCATGAAAATTAAATTGCAATTCAATAAAGATAAATTACTATTTAAAATTTTCTTTTAAATAAAATAAAAAAGTGTCAAATTAGATGTGGGTGAAACAGTCATAAAAGATTGGTTGAGAACAGGAGTCAGAAACATTCAGAAGGACTCCACACTCAAATTTCATAGCAAGTGTTTTTCAATTGCTCTTTTACCTCAAAGAAATCAAAACTGGAAATCATAGAGAATGCATTATGCTGTGGTTTTAGTGAAAGACCAAACCAGTAGTATGCCAGAGCTAGCTGGGACTGGCTCACAAGAGCCATTATCAAGTTTTCAGGAATTTTGTGGGTCTGTTGTTACACACTGCCATCCTTAATAATTAAGTGCTACAAACTTAGATTTAAATAAATTACATTTTAAAACAAATTTATTAAATACTGAAGGTCAGTCATTTCCTAAATATTTTACACTTTACAGTTATCCATATTCTTAAGGTTATTTACATGTACTCTCGTTGTAGAGTGGAAATATAGTATAATGCGCCACCACTACATATTTCTTTTCAATTCTACTTTCAGTGCCATGGTAGTAGCTTAAAAGTGAACACAATGGGAGTATTTACACCATAGAAAGCATCAATACAACAGTCAGGGCTATTCTTTTTCCAGAGAGTTGGTTGTTAAATGCATATCAGCATACCACTAAACAGAAGTGAAATCAAGTAAGTGGAAGCATATTCAAAGAAAAATACTTGTCCATAAAGCAGAAGGTTAACAAATGAACACATGCATGTTAACAAGTTTTAAGTTAAAATAAAAATGCTACAATGTGTGTGTACATACATGTATGTGTATATATTAATAAATACACATATACACACACATATATTTTCCCTTCCTTAATTTTTTCAATTAACCTACAACTATTTGCATCAATAACTCAATGGACATGAATTTGAACAAATTCTGGGAGACAGTGGAGGACAGAGGAGCCTGACATGCTACAGTCCATGGGGTTGCAAAGAATCAGACTCGACTTGGGGACTGAACAACAACAACTATTGGTCCTGATTCAGATTAGGGCTTCTACAATAGCCAATGAAACAGTAGAACAAATTTTTAGAACTTTCTGGAAAGTAGTTTGGCAACATTTATTGGAAGATTTGAAAATTCATATCCCTTCACCCCAAAACTTCACTTCTTTAATGTAAGAAAATTATAAAGGATACAGTCAAATATGTAACAAAATGCTCATCATATTGTTTAAAATAATGATACACAAATACATAAATTAACAACCTAAATGTGCAACAGTGGGGAAATGATTAAATAAATCATAATACCTCTATATAGTAAAACATGATATAACAAGCAAAATCATGTTTCACAGACCATTTAATGAGTAGGAAGAAATCCACCAAATATTAATAGTGGTTATCAATGGATGGTGGGACTAAAATTGATTCAGTGTTTTATACAAGTAATGCACATGCATTATTGAGATGTTAGAAAACAGAGATAAATAAAAATATGAAGCTAAAGATCATTCATAACCCCACAAAACAAAAACTATTTTATTTTATTTTTTTTTATTGGTTTTGCCATACACTGACATGAAACTGCCACGGGTTTACATATGCTCCCCCACCAGAACTCCCCTCCCTCCTTCCTCCCCCCGGGAAATCTCGCTGCACCAGCCCCGAGCATCAATCCTGGGCTGGCAATTGATTTCACATATGATAATTAACATGTTTCAATGCCATTCTCCCATATCATCCCACCCTTGCCCTCTTCCAACAGAGTCCACAAGTCTGTTCTATACGTCTGCGTTCCTTTTACTGTCTCGCATGCAGGGTTCTCGTTACCATCTTTCTAAATTCCATATATATGCGTTAGTATATTGTATTGTTGTTTTTCCTTCTGGCTTACTTCACTCTGGATAATAGGCTTCAGTTCTGCACACTCTCCGACATAAACCAAAGCGGGATCCTCTATGACCCACCTCCCAGAATATCAGAAATAAAAGCATGAATAAACAAATGGGACCTAATTAAAATTAAAAGCTTCTGCACAACAAAGGAAACTATAAGCAAGGTGAAAAGACAGACTTCAGAATGGGAGAAAATAATAGCCAATGAAGCAATGGACAAACAATTAATCTCAAAAATATACAAGCAACTCCTGGGGCTCCATTCTAGAAAAATAAACGACCCAATCAAAAAGTGGGCCAAAGAACTTAACAGACATTTCTCCAAAGAAGACATAAAAATGGCTAACAAACACATGAAAAGATGCTCAACGTCACTCATTATCAGAGAAACGCAAATCAAAACCACAATGAGGTACCACTTTACACCAGTCAGAATGGCTACCATCCAAAAGTCTACAAGCAATAAATGCTGGAGAGGATGTGGAGAAAATGGAACCCTGTTACACTGTTGGTGGGAATGCAAACTAGTACAGCCACTATGGAGAACAGTGTGGAGATTCCTTAAAAAACTGCAAATAGACCTGCCATATGACCCAGCAATCCCACTGCTGGGCATACACACCGAGCAAACCAGAATTGAAAGAGACAGTGTACCCCAATGTTTATCGCTGCATTGTTTCCAATAGAAACAATGGAAGCAACCTAGATGCCCATCAACTGACGAATGGATAAGAAAGCTGTGGTACGTATACACAATGGAATATTACTCAGCATTAAAAAAAATTCATTTGAATCAATTCTACAAAAACTATTTTAAATCTCTTGGTTTTCTACTGAAGGTTGTTTTTTTTTTTGCTTTATGCACATGCACACATTTTTAATCCAAAATGGTATTATAGGGTGCAGATTATTTTGTAATTTTTTTCATAATGAATCTTAAAATATTCCTGGATAATTTTTACTTTATTTTCTTATTTACAATTTTCTGCATTTTGCAAACCTCTTTAAGAGCAAAAACTAGCTTATCTCCTAAGATGATCTCCAGAGAACTATGACTGTGAATCTTGGCTGGCTGGGTAACTGTTTCTAATCAAAGAATAAAACAGTAGAGGCAGTGTGTAAACTACAAAGTCTAAGATTTAGAAAGTCCTAAAAACTTCCATTTTTGTGCTTTTGGTAACCCTGAGCCACCATGTAGAAAACTCATGGAGAAACTGAAAAAGAGATCACAAATGGAGAGAAAAGCCAAGATTACATGGAGATATGAGGCTCAACTTTGTCAGTGTCCTAGGTGAGTCCAGCCTTCCAGCCACGCCCTCCAAGGCATGGAGGTAGAGCCATCTCGGATTCTCTAACCCAGTGAAGTCTAAGATGACTGCAGTCTCAGTATATGAAACAGAAGAAACATCCATTTGAGGCCAACTTATTCACAAAAAGATGATAATTAAAATGTTGCTGTTTAAGTCAACATTTAAGTTTTGGTGGTTGTGAAGAGCAAGAAATAACCAAAACAGAATATGTGTTATTCGCATAATATGAAAAAACAACATTATTTTTAAAGGCATTATAATGCACTTTTACATGCCCTTTTGCATGCACATACACACATACTCACAACCTATTTCCTGCTTGAATATCATAATTGCTTCTGTCCAGCACATACTCTATTCTCTCTGATGTGCACCAAATTTCACAGTTCAGATGCAATCTGTGTAATAAAAAGATACATTTCTGACATTATAAATTATCTATTGAATGTCAATTTAAAAACCATACAGACTGATGTGGATATTTCTTTTTATATAAGGAAACTGAGACCGATCTAGAAAAAGTGACTATTCTAAGGTTATCCAGTCCTGTGACCCCTGTTGAGTTTTCCAAATTTGCTGGAATACTGAGGGCAGCACTTTCACACCATATCTTTTAGGATTTGAAATAGCTCAACTGGAATTCCATCACCTCCACAAGCTTTGTTTGTAGTGATGCTTCCTAAGGCCCACTTGGTTTCACATTCCAGTATATCTGGCTCTAGGTGAGTGATCACACCATCGTGGTTATCTGGGTCATGAAGATCTATTTTGTATAGTTTTTGTGTGTATTCATGCCACCTCTTCTTTATATCTTCTGCTTCTGTTAGGTCCATACCACTTTTGTCCTTTATTGTGTCCATCTTTGCATAAAATGTTCCCTTGGTATCTCAAATTTTCTTGAAGAGAGCTCTAGCCTTTCCCATTCTTTTCCTCTATTTCTTTGCATTGATCACTGAGAAAGGCTTTCTTATCTCTCCTTGCTATTCTTTGGAAATGTGCATTCAAATAGGTATATCTTTCCTTTTCTCCTTTGCCTTTAGCTTCTCTTCTTTTCTTAGCTATTTGTAAGTCCTCCTCAGACAACCATTTTGACTTTTTACATTTCTTTTCCTTGGGGATGGTCTTAATCACTGTCACAAACCTCCGTCCATAGTTCTTCAGGCAATGTCTATTAGATCTAATCCCTTGAATCTATTTGTCACTTTGACTGTATAATTGTAAGGGATTTTATTTAGGTCATATCTGGATGGTCAAGTGGTTTTCCCTACTTTCTTCAATTTAAGTCTGAGTTTGGCAATAAGGATGTTCAGACTACTGCACACACACTAGCAAAGTAATGCTCAAAAGTCTCCAAGCCAGGCTTCAACAGTATGTGAAATGTACTGTTCGAGGTGTTCAAGTTGGATTTAGAAAAAGTAGAGGAACCAGAGATCAAATTGCCAACATCCACTTTTGCAGAGAAAAAGCAAGAGAGTTCCAGAAAAACATCTACTTCTGCTTTATTGACTATGCCAAAGCCTTTGACTGTGTGGATCATTCAAACTGTGGAAAATTCTTAAAGAGATGGGAATACAAGACCATCTTAACTGTCTCCTAAGAAATCTATATGCAGGTCAAGAAGCAACAATTAGAATCGGACATGGATCAACAGACTGGTTCCAAATAAGGAAAGCAGTACGTCAAGGCTGTATATTGTCACCCTGCTTATTTAACTACATCATGCAAAATGCCGAGCTGGATGAAGCACAAGCTGGAATCAAGATTGATGGGAGAAATATCAATAACATCAGATACGCAGATAACACCACCCTTATGGCAGAAAACAAAGAACTAAAGAGCCTCTGGATGAATGTGAAAGAGAAGAGTGAAAAAGTGGCTTAAAATTCAACATTCAAATCACTAAGATCATGGCATCTGGTCCCAACACTTCTGGCAAAGAGATGGGGGAACAGTGACAGACTTTATTTTCTTGAATTCCAAAGTCTCTGCTGATGGTGACTGCAGCCATGAAATTAAAAGACACTTGCTCCTTGGAAGAAAAGCTATGACCAACCTAGACAGCTTATTAGAAAGCAGAGACACTACTTTGCCAAAAAAAGATCTGTCTAGTCAAAGCTATGTTTTTTCCAGTAGTCACACATGGATGTGAGAGTTGGACTATAAAGAAAGCTGAGCACTAAAGAACTGATGCTTTTGAACTGTGGAGTTGGAGAAGACTCTTGAGCGTCCCTTAGACTGCAAGGAGATCCAATCAGTCCATCCTAAAGAAATCTGTCCTGAATATTGATTGGCAGGACTGATGCTGAAGCTGAAACTCCAATACTTTGGCCACCTGATGCAAAGAAGTGACTCATTTGAAAAGATCTTGATGCTGGGAAAGATTGAATGCAGGACTAGGAAGGGATGACAAAGGATAAGATGATTAGATGGCATCACCGACTTAATGGACATGAGTTTGAGCAAGCTCTGGGAGTTAATGATGGACAAGGAAGCCTGGTGTGCAGCAAGTCCATTGAATTGCAAAGAGTCAGACACAATTGAGCAGCTGAACTAGACTAAGGTTACCCAAGTCACATGGGTAGTTAACAGCTGAGTTAGCACTGGTTCCCAGGTCAATTGGCTTCCCTGGTGGTGCTGGTGGTAAAGAACCCTCCTACCAATGCAGGAGACGTAAGAGACATTTGTTTGAGTCCTGGGTCCAGAAGATACCCTGGAGGAGAGCATGGCAACCCACTCCAGTATTCTTGCCTGGAGAATCCTGTGGACAAGGGGCAGTCCATAGGGTTGCAAAGAGTCAGACACAACTGAAGTGACTTAGCACACACACAATGGGGTCAATGCCCCTTCCTCTACAATGCATTGTTTCTTTCAAAATAGTGGAATTAAAAATACTTATCTACCAGAAGACATATGTAGTCCCTGTTCTGTGTGCCATGCTTAGTCGTTCAGTTGTGTCCGACTCTTTGTGACCCCATGCACCATAGCCTGCCAAGCTCTTCTGTCAACAGGGATTCTCCAGGCAAGAATACTGGAGTGGGTTGCCAAGCCCTCCTCAAGGAATCTTCCCAACCCAGGGATTGAACCAAGGCCTCCTGCATTGCAGGCAGATTCTTTACTGTCTGAGCCACTATGGAAGCCCATGTAGTCCCTACTTAACAAAAATAAAGAATAAAAATTTTACAGAATAGGCAGGTCTTCAGGGATTTCTAGGCTGAGAGATTTGGGTAGGCCAGAGAAGTTTAGATAGGTTTCAAAAAGTAAGGATAATAAAAAAGAAAATCTAAAAATAAGCACTGAAAATGTTATTGCTTGGATTGAAGGCCACAGGACAGAGAATCTACTTGCTTATCCACCTAGCTCTAGTCATTTAAAATTATGAGCCAGCCATGCTCACATGAATACAGTCAGAAGTGACATGAAAAATCCCAAAAGATGAGGGAAGAAAAAGATACTGGAAAGGGAGAAAAGGAAAAATAAGAAAATTAAAATAAGAAAAAATATATATATAAAATGAACTAATCCCTACTTCTTCATGTCTGGTGAACCATGACATACTAAAGAAATACTTCTAAGGAAAGGGAAACTTATTTACCAACAGGTAACCCATGAACCATAGTAAGACAACTCTTTCTTTCTTTTTATAGCTTCTTCGTACTAACCTAGTAAGGCACTGCAGAGCTGGAAAGGAGTACCCAATTCTAACTTTCCCTCTGCTTTTCTTCCCAGGGGCAATATCTAATGTTAATGTTTTAAATAAGCAATATGCCCTTTACAGGACACAACTGGAGAAAAAAGGCCATTCCAATTTTCTTAGTTCTTCTGTACCAAGAAATCCGGTCATTTCATTATGTAGGTCTGGGAAGGTCAAAAGACACACTGGTTGGTAATAATTCTTTTCCTCTGTCCTCAAAATGAGATTGTCACTGTGATCACTGATCTATATGGCCACCAAGAAGGGGGCTAAGAAGGTCAGCAATGTCAAAGGCAGAACATTCACAAAATGTTTAGACTTGAAAAGAGCTCTCTGGCTTCCCAAAACCATCAGAGATGAATAACAAACTTGATAGACACAGGCATGCTTCACTGATGCCAACATACTGACTTCATCATGGGGAGATTTCCTTGCTGCAGTAATAGCAGATGCACACAACATAGAGCCTGCACCATACCCACAATAAGCTGGGGAAAATCCTATTTTTTTTAGGATAGCAAAATTCAAGCTATTTCCTTCATTTTCCCTGTGCAATGAGTCTATTAAGCTTCCACACAGTACCCAATAAAATCATGTAACACAAATGCTATGCAATTATCAGACTGCCGAAGTGAAGCTTTAGGCCTCCTTTGGTGGAATCCTGATCATCAGATGGCAGGTGTGATCTGTAGTCTTCCCACCTTTGCTGACCTTTCCCTGTGGGCTGAGATTGTGTGGGAGCTCCAGCCCAAGGTTCCCTAAATGGTACTTACAGGGACCAGCGTTTGTCCTGTCCAATGTTTTTCAGACTTGTCAGAGCAAAGCACTTCCTGATCTCACCTGCTTGTGCATGGTTCCTATTAATAGGAGAGAAATTTCACTTAGCCTAAGAGTTCCAAATATAGGGCACAATGAAGTGATTGATTATACAAAGACCTAATTAAACTCGGTGACATCTTCTAGCCTTCTCTCAGGGAGGAAAAAGAAAAACACAATTGCTTTAACATCATGTGCTACACCTCCCTCTTTTGAAAGGGACTCTGAGTTTTATCTTTCCAGGTTGTTTATTTCAATACAGGTCCTTGACTTTCTTATGGTCTTCCTTAAGAAACAAGGTGAGTTTTCTAAGAGCCTTCTGAATAACATCAGAAAAACCCAGAGACAGTTTGCCTTTGTCCCCTCACACATATAAACTAGCAAAGGAAAAGGAGGCTTCTCTTCAAGAAAGGAGTTTCACTTCCAGAAACCAAAAGGATAAGAGGTTCATAATCTGCTGCATGAATATACTTCAATGACAATGCAAAATGTTTAAATTCTCATTATTTGTGAACACTGTAAGAGGCGTGATGAGGGCATTGTACTGCCAGAGTCTCATTTTCTACAGAGACAGGTGAAAGTAATCAAAGACTGCACTCTCTATGCCATGTCTAATTGACTCAGTTTCTCCTTTAAGAATAAATAAAACAAGGTCCTACTACATAGCATAGGAAACTACATTCAGTATCCTCTAATAAACCATAATAAAAAGGAATATGAAAAAATATATATATTGATAACTGAAGCACTTTGTTGTAAAACAAAAATTAATATAACACTGTAAATCAACTATACTTCTATAAGATAAACTTTGAAGAATAAGTAAGTGAAATAAAAGAAGAAATGATCCGTTTTCCCTTTATCCCAGAGCAAGAGTTTCATCATAAAATTGCAGAATTTAGAGTTTGAAGAGCCACTGGAGTCTCAAAGCACAGATAAAACCTTATAAACTCTTCCCATAAATTATCTTAACAAAAAAAGAAACTTGCTATTTTCATTATTTCTTTGAAAAATTACATGATCTTCTGAGGGACCTACACTGACAACCCTAGAAGGGCAAAAATGCTGTTTATACATAGGACAAGTATAACAAGAAGTAGAATACAAACATCCTTGCAGGATACTTGAATGCTGACCTGAAGGGCTACATTTATGAGAAAGGGCAATGATATATGTACTAGATTTGTAAAAATGAACCAATCATCAAAAACTCCAGGGTGTGTGTTTGTGCAAAACACTAAAGCATGACCAAAAAAAGTTTTAAAAGGAACACGTAAGGCTTAATTCCAAACCTAATAAAGCACTATCTCTACATTTTCAGAGAAATAGGAAGAGCACTTCCATGGCTTTTTAGAGCCATTCTCAACTGTGGTATTACGGTACATCATTATATGTCAAATTAGTTTTGAGGTGTGCTACAAGTAATATGTTCCAATAATATTTTTAAGAGGAAAGTCTACAAGTGACTTGTTTAGCCAATTCATTATTATCCTCACTCACTTTCTTTCCAATATGCTTTCTTGAGTAGAAAAGTTGGGTGAGGTGAGGTTACAACTTCTTTCCAGAGGGTATTCCCTTGTACACAAGAATCAATTCATTTATTGTTCCCCTTAACAAATGCTTTTTAAGTTTCTATAATGTTCCTGGCACTACACCAGGTACTATATAAGAAATGGGGTAGCCATCATGGTCAACAAAAGAATCCAAAATGTAGTACTTGGATGCAATTTCAAAAATGACAGAATGATCTCTATTCGTTTCCAAGGCAAACCATTCAATTTAATGGTAATCCAAGCCTATGACACAACCAGTAATGCTGAAGAAGCTGAAGTCGAATGGTTCTATGAAGACCTACAAGACCTTTTAGAACTAACACGCAAAAAAGATGTCCTTTTCATTATAGGGGAATGGAATGCAAAAGTTGGAGGTCAAGAATCACCTGGAGTAACAGGCAGATATGGCCTTGGAGTACAGAATTAAGCAGGGCAAAGGCTAATAGAGATTTGCCAATAGAACACACTGGTCATAGCAAACACCCTCTTCCAACAACACAAGAGAAGACTCTACACATGGCCATCACCAGACGGTCAACACTGAAATCATTCTGATAATACTCTTTGCAGCCAAAGATGGAGATGCTCTATACAGTTAGCAAAAACAAGACAGGGAGCTGACTGTGGCTCAGATCATGAACTGCTTATTGTCAAATTCAGACTTAAATTGAAGACAGTAGGGAAAACCACTAGACTATTCTGGTATGACCTAAATCAAATCCCTTACAATTACACAGTGAAAGTGAGAAATAGATTTAAGGGACTAGATCTAATAGAGTGCCTGATGAACTATGGACAGAGATTCGTGACACTGTACAGGAGACAGGGATCAAGTTCATCCCCATGGAAAAGAAATGCAAAAAAGCAAAATGGATGTCTGAGGAGGCCTTACAAATAGCTGTGAAAAGAAGAGAAACAAAAAGCAGAAAAAAGGAAAGATATTCCCATTTGAATGCAGAGTATGAAAGGATAGCAAGGAGAAATAAGAAAGCCTTCCTCAGTGATCAGTGCAAAGAAATAGAGGAAAACAACAGAATGGGAAAGACTAGAGATCTCTTCAGGAAAATTAGAGATACCAAGGGAACATTTCATGCAAAGATAGGCTCAATAAAGGACAGAAATGGTATGGACCTAACAGAAGCAGAAGATATAATGAAGAGGTGGCAAGAATACACAGAAGTACTGTACAAAAAGATCTTCATGACCCAGATAATCACGATGGTGTGCTCACTCACCTAGAGTTAGACATGCTGGAATGTGAAGTCAAGTGGGCCTTAGGAAGCATCACTACGAACAAAGCTAGTGGAGGTGATGGAATTCCAGTTGAGCTATTCCAAATCCTAAAAGATGATGCTGTGAAAGTCCTGCACTCAATATGCCAGCAAATTTGGAAAACTCAGCAATGGCCACAGGACTGGATAAGGTCAGTTTTCATTCCAATCCCAAAGAAAGGAAATGCCAAAAAATGCTCAAACTACTGCACATTTGCACTCATCTCACATGCTAGTAAAGTAATGCTCAAAATTCTCCAAGCCAGGCTTTAGCAATACGTGAACCGTGAACTTCCAGATGCTCAAGTTGGTTTTAGAAAAGGCAGAGGAACCAGAGATCAAATTGCCAATATCCAATGGATCATTGAAAAATCAAGAGAGTTCCAGAAAAACATCTATTTCGGCTTTATTGACTATGCCAAAGCCTTTGACTGTGGGATCACAATAACCTGGAAAATTCTGAAAGAGACCATAAGAGCAGACCACCTGACATGTCTTTTGAGAAACCTGTATGCAGGTCAGGAAGCAACAGTTAGAACTGGACATGGAACAACAGACTGATTCCAAATCAGAAAAGGAGTATGTCAAGGCTATATATTGTCACCCTGCTTATTTATCTTATTTGCAGAGTACATCATGAGAAATGCTGGGCTGGAAGAAGCACAAGCTGGAATCAAGATTGCTGGGAGAAATATCAATAACTTCAGACAAGCAGATGACACCACCCTTATGGCAAAAAGTGAGAGGAACTAAAAGGCCTCTTGATGAAAGTGAAAGAGGAGAGTGAAAAAGTTGGCTTAAAGCTCAACATTCAGAAAACTAAGATCATGACATCCAATCCTATCACTTCATGGCAAATAGATAGGGAAACAGTGGCAGACTTTATTTTTCTGGGCTCCAAAATCACTGCAGATGGTGATTGTGGCCATGAAATTAAAAGATGCTTACTCCTTGGAAGGAAAGTTATGATCAACCTAGATAGCAT
>ML660681.1:225301-245509 GCA_007570785.1 Antilocapra americana | reverse complement strand
CTACCTTGTGTAAAACAGATAACTAGTGGGAACCTGCTGTATAGCACAGGGAGCTCAGCTCAGTGCTCTGTGATGACCTAGAAGTGTGGGGTGGGGGTAGGGGTGAAGGGTGAAAGAGAGGTCCAAGAGGCTGAGACTGTATGTATACATATAGCTGATCTACTTCTACTTCTTTATACAACAGAAACTAACACAACATTGTAAAGCATCTATACTCCAATTAAAAAAAAAAGCCCTCCTCTCCTCAGGATGACCTTATATGTCAATGTTATAGTAACCTCATCCAGGATTGAAATCTGGAGGTCACCTTTAACTGTTTCTTCTCCACTGGCCCTTTAATCATTCACATGGTATGGCACTTGAAGATTTCTTCTTCACATTCTATAGGAGTCACCTTGGTTCAGAATGTTATTATCTGTAGTCTGGTTCACTAAGTGAGCTCCAATTTTTTTGAGCATACACCCTACTTAGCTTATTAATACATGAGTACTCAGCTTCAATGTGCCTTTATATGTTAGGTACATGTAACTCAAGGCTTCCCTGGTGGCTCATATGGTAAAGAATCTGCCTGTAATGCAGGAGACGTGGGTTCAATCCCTGGGTCAGGAAGATATCCTGAAGAAGGGAATGGCAACCCACTCTAGTATTCTTGCTAGGAAAATTCCATGGACAGCAGATCCTGGTAGGCTACAGTCCATGGAGTTGCCAAGAGATAAGATACAACTGAGCGACTGAGCATGCATGCACTCCCCGTTCTACTGCCTATTCTACTCTCTCTGCTTAGGCAATCCAAATATGCTTTATAGTGCCTCCAGCATATCAAGAAAGTTATACTGTATAGCACAGGGAAGTATTCTCAGTATCTTGTAATAACCTATAATGGAAAACAATCTGAAAAAGAATGGATACATACACATATATATTTATAGTGGCTTTCCATGGTGGTTCAGATGGTAAAGAATCTGCCTGCATTGTGGGAGACTCAAGTTTAATCCCTGTGTTGGGAAGATCCCCTGGAGAACAGAATGGCTACCCACTCCAGCATTCTTGCCTGGAGAATTGCATGGACAGAGGACCCTGGCGGGCTATAGTCCATGGGGTCACAAAGAGTCGAACAGGACTGAGAGTGTAATTGCATTGCATACATACATACATGTATATATGTATGTATAACTGAACCACTTTACTGTACACTTGAAACTAACACAACACTGTAAGTGAACTATATTTCAATTTTTAAAAAGTTATACCTCTGCACCTTTGCAAGTGTTCTCTCTCCCTGAAAATTCCCATTTTACCTACCTTTGCCACAGGATTATGTTGAAATTGTCATCTTCTCTGTGCAACTTTCTGACCTCCTTCCCCATCATACCCTTGCATCAGTGTCACCACCACCACTCTCTTGACAAAATCAGTAAGTATTTGTCGTTCCCTTATCTTTCTTCCTGAAGTCCTTTGTCTAGACATCTATTAGCAGGTAAAACACTGAATTATATAGATATCACCATATTTTTATTTCTCCCTCTGGACCACAGGTCTCCAAGCACAGCTGGCAGTAAAAATGTTTAAGCACCTACCCACCTCCACATATATACATGTATGTATAGTATTATATTACTGTGTATATTCCATTACTGTCCATATTATTGTATGTTATTATATATTACTGTATCATATATTATGCCACATATATTATTGCAATATTGCATATATTATAAATATGAAAACCAAAAATTGAAAAAAGATGAGCTAAAACAAAAAATTATTTAAATTTCTAACATGTTTTTTATCCCTCCCAGATATTATTTTGAACTCATCCCTGAGTTGTATGCACTCTTCCTTTTTGGATGTCTATAGTTTACACTATTGTCATAGCTTCCAACCTATGGTAATATATCCCACTGATCACTGCTGTAGCACTCATTTGGCATTTCTAGTTCTTCTTGTACAACTATTTAATTTGAAATTAACCAAAAAACTTTCATGATTATTTTCATGCAATAATATTTACTGAGTGGCCACAGTATACCAGAAACTTTTCTGGGTCCTGGGGTCTCAGTAGCAAACAAGAAAGATCAGGTCCCTATTCTTATGAAGCTTTCATATTGGGATCTCGAAAAGAGAGAGAAATATAAAAGAAATATAAAGATAATATTATCATATAAGTGTAACCAACTGGAAGATCTGCAGTGCATTATATTAGTGAGCAAAAGGCTTTAGAATTAGGCAAACCTGGATTAAAATTCAAAATTGACCACATGCAAAATCTGTGATTTAGGCAATGAACTTAATCATTCTGAGTTTGTTTTCTCATCTTTAAAATAAGATTAATAATTTTCCTCTCAAAAGGGTACTTGTGAGAATGAATAACATATAAAATTTCTAGCATAAATGCCTGACCATTGATGTTATTAAAATATATTTTTGCAAAATCCTCATAGCTCAGACAGCATATATGTTACACTATGATTCTATCTAAAAGTAATTCTAGAAATAGGATATGGGAATTCTTTTCTTGGTTCACCTTAATTGGATAGATTTGAGGGTACACTTGACTGTGAGAGGAAATCGTTAATGAAGGAATGTTCAGAGCTAATTATCTGCTTAAGATCAGAAAAAATAATTTCTGTTGACAGTTCACTTACCTGACAACTTTCCCAGAAGGTGAAGAATTGGCAGTTTATCTTTACTGAATATTTGATGCCCTTGAGGCAGCCTTGAGTTCCACAGATTAAAACCAAGTGGATAGAAGCAAACATAAAAGAAAAACAAAAGGAACCCCAAATTGTCTTTCATGTTCAATCCCCTACCTTCCTGTATAAAAAGGACTCAGCCTACAGCATAAAGATGTTCATTTGCTTCCTGTGAATTTTCCATTTGAAAGGTGTAAATGGATATGGCAAAGCACTTCACAGTCTTGGTTCCCAAACTGAGAAGTAGAAAACCACAGAGAAATAAAACCTAAATACCAATAGCAGGAACATTAAAAGGCTACAACACCCAACTTCAGTTTAGCAAGAAGTAGTGACTGATATGTCTTCCCAGGTGACTCAGTGGTAAAATAATCTGCCTGCCAATGCAGGAGGTACAGGAGCCACCAGTTTGATCCCTGGATCAGGAAGATCCCCTGGAGAAGGAAATGACAACCCACTCCAGTATTCTTTCCTAGGAAACCTCATGGACGAGCAGCCTGGTGGGCCACGGTCCTTAGGGTCACAAAGAGTCAGACATGACTGAGCAACTGAACATGCAGCACACGAGTGATACAGAGGGCTTGTAAGTTCCAATGTGACTTCTGTGGCTATTAATATATTAGTACTTGATGAAAGGTACTCATGATTGTGAATATGCACATTTAAGTGACAAAAGCACATTTAAAATGCATATGTTACTGTTTGTTTAAAACCTTGCTCATAGGCAAGGTTTCCTTTGATTACAGTTACATGATTTTTATTAAAACATTTCATTTTCTAATAGCATTTGAATCAGAACACATATGTCCATTTTATTACCTTATTAATTAATGTCTTTTGAATGTTCTATGAAATACCTAGACAACAAATCCACTCCTTTTCTCCCTCTCATTCAACTTTTTAATTACTTTTTCAAAAACTTGAATCTTAAAAAATAAAATTAAATAACAATTGCAGTGGTGAGTTAGCCAGGATTTTTCTGAGTCCTATCTGCCTTTGCCTGGTGATTCATATATTTTAAATTTGGCTTCTTTTCACTCATCTATAAGGAAATAATTGATTAAAATTCACACTTGCTGAAGAAATCTTTAAATTTTTAATATTCATAAACCTTAACCTTTATGGCTAATGTCTTGTCACCTAGATAATTGTTTATTAAACTTCATAAATATTAGGCCAGTCTTTTGAACTTCAGTCTCTCTAGGCCTGTCATGAGTGATCAACACAAGAAAACAGAAGTGAGTAAACTAAAAACTGTCCTTTCATATTCCAAGGATGATGGCTAATCTAGTAACTCATATAATGTTAGAAGAAAATTACCAATACTATCAATAATTCATTCCCATTGATAGGGTAACCAGATTCACCCCAACCATAAAACAACAAACAGAAGGTCGACTTTTATTTTTATTCATGAATACAAGAGAGTCACCTGAAGTTCAGACATAACCTGAGAAGATTTTAGTTATGGTATAGAGTTAAAAGAGAGTGCAGTGCATCCACCACCATTTCACTGAAGTCTCTGTTGATGTATTTTGACCACGTCTCAACAGCATACTTTAAATGAATGATGGTTTTATGTGATAAGAAATGATAATATAGAGAAGTCATCAGTTAACCAGGAATTAATGGAGAGAAAATAAAGCGTTAGCAATTTTATTTTCAGTCTCATCACAGAAGTGAGTTTTGACTCTGCACGTACTAGTGTTAAACTTTATTAGTCATTTGAATATGTCATTAAGTATTCCTACTTAAATGCTTGGTGTGTATTAATTAAATTTATTAACATGATACTTTCCCACTTTTGCTTTCCATTGCCCTATTCCAGCCTCTCAATTTGACTCACCTGTATAATCACAATAGCCTCCTAACAGATCATCATGCCTGTAGTTACTCACAAGTCCAATCCAAAGTTATTATCACCATCAGAATAGTAATAATAACAGTTGCTATCCTTGAAAGAATATGTGTGATGTATTTCTAGCTGTATTATATGGATTTTACTATAATCTTTAGAACAGCTCTCTAAGGTCATTACCATTAAATCTTGTTTTTACAGATGTGAACACTGAGGTAAGGTTAAGCAATTTGTTCAAAGTCAAATAACTAGAAAGAATAGCCTTTGAACAAGTTTTTCCTATATTACCTTTAAAACATGTCCTGAGTCCTCTAATTCTATGTACACTCCATACACATTCTCGACATTGGCCAGAGCCACCTTTTTAAAAATATGTATCATATGATACAACCCTGCTTGAAATCTCTTCTGATGGCTTCCTATTACAAGTAGAATAAAAACAAAATCCTCACTGTGGTCTACAAAGACAAATGCAATCAGACCCTTGCCTCCTTCTAGAACTTACTTTCATGCAAGCGTCCCCTTTATTTATTTCAGTCCAGCCATGCAGGCCTTCTATCTGTTTCTGGAACACATCATGCTCATTCCCACAAGGACCTTTAAATCTGCTGTTTGCTTTGATTGGAAGACTTTGCCTCGGCTATTCACATGGATCATCCCATCATGTAATTCATGTCTTAACTCAGACTTCATGTCATTAGTGAGGCCTTCTTTAACCATCAAATTTAAAGCAGTTTGCCTGTGTTTGCCAGTCATCATCATATTGCTCTGTTTTATTTTGTTCATCACTCTTACCTAAATTATCTAGAAAATGTCTTTGTGTGTGTTATCATTCATCTCTCCTGTCTGTAGCTGAAAAGTCAGTACCATGAGTGCAGAGGTCTTGCCAATATACATCACTACTTTGTCCTCAGTTACTAGAATAGTCCCTGGAAAATAAGAGCTCAATAAATATTCATTGATCGCACCCAGTTTTGCCTGACTTCAGAGCACCAGCCCTTAACCATATGCTAAACTGCTTCCTAAAAGATAGGTTTCTTCACTTTACTTCTTTCTTCAAAAATCATCAGTATTGCCGTTGTCTACAAAATTAAGTTCCAGCTGCTCAGTTTTGCTTTCAAGGACTTTGACCTCTAGCATGTCTTTCTCTCTGACTTCCTCCTGCAGCCTACTTTATGGTAATGTCTTAAATACAACAGGGGAATCTGAATATACCCTACACTTCCCCCACACCCTATACTCCCCCACACTCCTACCATTTCTACCTTTAAGATATTAGCTACATCTTTCACAGCCAAGCTCAAATCACACCTCTTAGAGAAAACTTTCCTAATCCCCCTGCAACATTGTGATTTATAAGAAATATATATGTAATCATTCAGATGATCAAAATATATTTCTCATGTGTATTTGGTCTTTACCTAAGGTTTCTGGCTCACAGCTCCCCAACCCCATGGAATTTCCTGAGTGATAAGAGCAGTGGGGACACCTTCTGTTCATAGTATTTGGTCTCTTGCCCTCAATTCTGGAAATTCTTCAGAGCCATAAAGGTGAAATATGAAGCCCCTTTTCCACTGCAATTGAATTTATGTTAATGAAGTGACTTTTGGAAAGCACCTGAAGATGGGAACTGGTTACCAGGAGAATCAATCAGGAATAGATGTTTGGAACTTTTAGCCCCACTCTCTGAATTCCTTGGAAGGGAGAGGGGCTGGAGGTTGTGTCAGTCACCAGTGGTCAGTGGCCACCAATGGTTATAAGT
Organism: Antilocapra americana; assembly: GCA_007570785.1. NCBI lineage: Eukaryota > Metazoa > Chordata > Mammalia > Artiodactyla > Antilocapridae > Antilocapra > Antilocapra americana. The sequence continues at coordinate 239,196 of ML660681.1, read as the reverse complement.
TAATCAAGTGTGACCATCTAATGAAGTCTCCATAAACACCCAACAGAAGGGAGTTCAGAGAGCTTCTAGGTTGGTGAACCCGTGAAGATGCTGGGAGAGTGAGGCAGAGTATGGAAGCTCTTGCCCTTTCCCCACACCTAGCCCTACACCTCTCTTCTATCTGGCTGTTCCTAAGTCATACACTTTTATGATACACCAGTGAACTTATTCCAGGTACCTAGAACAGTCAAATTCATAGAGTCAGAAAGTACATTGGTAGATGCTAGGGGCTGGGGGTTGGGATGGTGGGGAGTGGGGATGGGGAGTTAATGTTTAATGGGGACAGAGTTTCAGTTTAAGAAGGTGAAAAGTTTGGGAGGATGCTGATGGTGAGTGTGCGCAACAATATGTGTATGCTTAGTGGCACTGAGCTGTGCAGTTAAACATGTTAAAATGTATGTCTATATTATGTGAAGTTTACCACAATAAAAAAGTTAAATTTTTTAAAAATTAGAAAAATATATAATACACTGGTAAGTTAGTAGGTAAAATATTTGAGTTCAGTGAGCTGCTCTAGCAAATATTTTGAACCTGAAGAGGAAGTTGTTGGCAATCTACTCTCAACTGTCAGAAGCACAGGCAATTGATTGGTGTCTGGCTGAATGGGGGTACAGTCTTGTAGGACTAAATCCCTAACCTGTGGAATCCTATACTACCTCTGGGTAAATAGTGGAGAAGGAAATGGCAACCCACTCCAGTATTCTTGCCTGGAGAACCCCATGGACAGAGGAACCTGGAGGACTATAGTGCATGGGGTCCCAATAGTCGAACATGACTTAGTAACTAAACCACCGTCCCCACTAGGGAGATAGTGTTAGAATTGAGCTGAGTTGTAGGGCACCTGCTTCATGTTAGAGAACTTTTTTTTTTGGTGTAGGGAACCTCCCCACCACACACACACACTGGAATTGAGTGCAGAACCCTTAGTCTCTCAACTCAAAATGTTTCCCTTCACAATTTCCCCCATGGTACTTTGTTGATCTTAAAACACTCAGCACAGTGTGGTAATTTAGTCAGTAAGCCATGTCTGACTCTTGTGACCCTGTAGGCTGTAGCCTGCCAGACTCCTCTGTCCATGGGATTTCCCAGGCAACAACACTGGAGTGTTTGGCCAATTCCTCCTCCAGGGAATCCTCCCAATCTAGGGATCAAAGCTGGGTCTCCTGCATTGCAGGTGGATTCTTTACTGACTGAGCTACCAGGGAAATCCAGTGTACCTCATGATAAAGTTATCTGTAGCTATATCTGCGTGCAGATGCTTACCTTTTATTTTCCATCACATTTCTGATGCAGGTTCTAGCACATAATGTCTACTCAAATGGTGAGCTAAACTAAATATTTGCAGTTCTCCCATCCCTGTCAGCACTTACATATGGACTTCCTTGGTGGATCAGATGGTAATTACATTATCTTTTTTTGCCTGTTGCTTTTTAATTGCTTTTATTTATTCAACTAGGGTATGTAATTTCCCCCCAGCTAGACTTCAAGGTTGTTGTTGTTCAGTCACTCAGTCGTGCTCTACTCTTTGTAATCCCATGGACTGCAGCACAAGCTTTCTTGTCCTTCACTATCGCCCGAAGTTTGCTCAAATTCATGTCCATTGAGTCGGTGATGCCATCCAAACATCTCATCCTCTATCATCCCCTTCTTCTCCTGCCTTCCATCTTTCCCAGCATCAGGGTCTTTTCTGATGAGTCTGCTCTTCGCATCAGGTGACCAAAGTATTGGAGCTTCAACTCCAGCATCACTCCTTCCAATGAATGTTCAGGACTGATTTCCTGTAGACTTCAAGGTAAGGAAGGCTTCTGTTTCTTTCTTTAAGATTTCTTTTTCCTTGTCCTTTCTCTTATCAACACTGCCTCCCTCCCCACTATTACTGACTCTTTTCATTTGGCATTTTGCTGAATAAATAGCAAGTATACTCTGTTTATACAGTGAGTGAAGACTAGAAAAATAAGTGAATAAAAAGACTTCCACTAGGTTTAGTCTGAGAAGTTTTAAAAAAATAGCATGAAAGCCCTCAGCTAGTTTTTCCCTCTCTCTATTTCAAATGGAATAGTGGCCAACTCAGGAGGAGAGGGTAGGGTGGTAGCCTGGGCTGCTAGCTAGAGGCAGGAGCAGAGAACTAGAATCCCTTGGGTGATAATTTCTGGAAAATCTGCACAGAGATTTAAGAGCAAAGAAAGGACAAAGCAGAATCAGGATACTACTCGCATTCTCTTCCCTCCATACTCCCCACATATCCCAGCCCAGAGACATGCACAGCTCTGGTATGAATAAATGCACAATTTGATTTTTCCTTAGCATTGTTCTTTCAAGTAACTATGGAAAGCTTAAAAATGGCTACTTGTCAAGAATAACCGTTTGGCAAATAACAAAAAAATCTATTGTGTTTATGAACTTTATTCATATCCCCAGAAGGATAGATGGCTAACAAAATATTAGTGCACTGATGAATATTTACTGATGAATTAAGAGGTTGCAGTGGCCACAATTCTTTGACTTTTAAACATAAAATTGAGTCTGGACAGGCATCAAAATTTAAGGCATCTTCTCTTTTTTAGCACAAGATGGCTTATGACTTAGTCTAGATGAGTCAGACCAAACAAATGTCTCCTGTGTTTTCCCAGAATAAACATTTCCCAGAGGCAGAACTCAGCCTTCAGCCCTGCCTCTTAAAACACAAAGCTGCTTGAGTTTTTCTTATAAACATAAGGAAGAAGAAGAGATGGAAGAGGAGAGGGAAAAACACAAGGCAAAAGTTTCTTAATGAATAAACTAAACATTGAACCTCTTGAGGAAAACTAGCAAGTTTGATTGATTGTTTTTGTGTTCAGTGAGTTGTTTATTTCAAAAAGACCTCTCCAGCCACAGACAAAAGCAACCAACACACAAGCCAAAATTAAAAACAACAGAAATTGGAGAAGTGACTCAGCCTCTGAAGACTATCTAGAACAATCATAAACTGATTAAGTTTAGTCAAATGACCCTCTGACAAGTAAGAAAAGCAAAATAAAACAACAACAACAAAAAAAAAATACAAAAAACACCACAGCCATCAGGATGTCCAAGCATGTGCAATAAAGTCTCCAAGGAGACTTTTCTGGATCCAGACTGTAAAGCAGAGGAAGCAAAAGAATGATGAATAATGAACAGTGAAGCATGTCAATCTGTGGTTGCTAAAGAAAGGAATTTTACCCTGGGAATCAGGAATAGTCTCTTGATAACTTAGTATAATTATTTCATCAGCCAGTAGAGAATACTTTTGATTGGAACAGATCTTTAATATACCAGAAAGACCTTCATAGAAGAACTGTTTAAAGTACAGTAAATAGCAAGTTTTTTAAAAAGTCTGTCTTTTTGGTTTTAAAAATAAAATTCCCCTTACTAATGCAATCATTTCATGCAAGTGGGCTATGATCTATTCCTTTTTTCATACCGTGAACAAATTGAGATTTAAAAAAAAAAATTCTGACATATTTTATGTTAACTCTAGGTAAATAATATTTTCACATAATAGTCTCCTATTATCTATAACTGGCAACTAAGTACATAATCCAATGCCCCACTCCCTTAAGTGTCTTTGATTGTCATGCTACAAATATTGCCTTATTTGCATATAATATCTTTCTCTGCATGGTAGAAAAGTTCTTTTTTGTATATAACTTACAAAAGCCTCTTTAAAGAGAATACATTGAAATTGTGGCTAATCAGAAAATATTAAGACAAACCTTAATAACTCAGAAATGGTATAAGCCACTTGAACATACTGATGTCAAGGTCATTTGGAGAGACAAGGTGGTTTAGTCACTAAATCCCCTTCTGCCAGGCTCCTCTGTCCATGGGATTCTCCAGACAAGAATACTGGAGTGGGTAGCCATTCCTTTCTGCAGGGGATCTTCCCAACCCAGGGATCAAATCTACGTCTCCTGGACTGGAGGTGGATTCTTTAGCACTGAGCCAGAGAGAAGAGACACACACAAGCACTTCCTCAGACATATTTTGTGGAAAAAATGCATTACACTTGTATTTTAGGTGATATTATTAAGAAGATTGAAGTCCATCAAACTAAAAAGCTTCCTTAGAAATGTGTGGAATAATGTGTATTTAACAATCTGAAAGTTGGACATCTAATCCATTTGGTTTTCAAAGTTTCTGAATTCTAATACAGAGAGGTACTTGCTATCAGACCAAGAATATGGAGGTTACAGCAGTATAATTCAAAGCACAGTAAATGGTAAGTGAACTCTAAGTATCGAAATCACCTGGAGTATCTAGTAGAAAGACTGATATCATCAATGACATTTGAGAAACACTGATTTAGGTTATTTATTCTGCGTTATTCCCTTGATGCTCAAACAAGTCTTTGTAACTTCTCTGTGTGAAAAGTTACTAGATATGCTAAATTTATGTGTTGCCCTGTTCTCAAATGACAGCAACAAATAAGGTACTTCATGGGAGTTTTTTTAAATAGTATATTTTTTGTATTTTGCAAACCCCAATATCCATTTTCTACTCTTATTTATGTAAAGGTCAAGGCTTTCAGGGAACTTCGATAAAAAAAGGTTTGTTGAGACATAAAGTGGTAAAGTATTGGTACTATTTTAAGCTATAATTTTCTAGATGGCAGAGAATGTTTAACTGAACCATGGACATATGGGAAAATCTTTACAAAGACAAACAGACTTTTTGATGATGATGACTATTATCAAAAATAGAAAAGTGCAGTTTAATATTGACTCAGAAGAATATGAGAAACACTAAGGGAATGTTTATTTATACTCCCCACACAAAAGCCAGTTAACAGTTTTTGCTGAGCATGGGAAAATAAAAAAATAAACTGCTATATCTTCTGATTTAGACACTGCAGTCAGTGACATTTGTGGAAGGTTCAGAGAGTCGTGGTTTACAATAAGCTCCAAAACTTTCTGTGTCTTTTTGGTGAACTTAATTATCACAGTGTCTTTTAAACCCCATATGGGCAATTTCTATTGATTATAATGCTGCCTACTGCTGAGAGCAAAACTGATCCACTGCATGCTCCAGAGTGGATAATCCTTGCCAGCAGGTCACTTATGCCTCCCAAAGTTTCATTTTAGCACAATTAATGATGATGATGACGATGGTGGCGATAATAATAATCCTTAATACTTAATACAGTCTACTAAGATAGCTGGAAAATTAAGTAGGTTTTCTTTATAGTTCTAATTCAATACATGATTTTGGATTCTGGTCATCTAAACATAGGGCTTCACCTGCAGTAGCGGAGAAACAAGGTCAATCCCTGGGTCAGGAAGTTCCCCTGGAGGAAGGCACAGCAACCCACCTCAACATTCTTGCTGGGATAATCCCATGGACAGAGGACCATGGTGGGCTACAGTCCACAGGGTCTCAAAGAGTCAGGTACGACTAAGCATTCACACATGCATCTAAATATGTATTTATTGCTTGATTTTTTGTTTGTGTGTTTAAAAAACCACTGAAACACAGCTGACTCAATGGTCTTCGCACAAAAATATTTTTTTTACAAAAATATTTTTATATCCTAGAATGGTCAGTTCAATAATCTCTGCCTCCAATGGTACCACAAAACTATTGTAATGAGACAGAATGGATTTATTTTTTCCCTGTTCAGCTATTGCAATCCCTGAAGTGGTCACCAGTAGCTCCTTTTAATCATACAATATTATAAAATCACGTATATTCAAACCACTGGTGCTACTTTAAGATAATCAGATTTCAAATTAATACATGCCTACTAATTTTGAGATCTGAGTTGAAGTTTCTTAGTTCTGTATCACTTCATAGATATGACAATCATAATCAATTTCTACACACAAAGTATGAGCAATTTAGAGATCTAAAATTAGTGTGAGCAAATTATTTAAATGAGTATTGTGTAAGAGATTAATCAGGTCACATGAATGACTAGAGTGTCCCAAATCCAAGTTCTCACTTATTTTCTTCTCTACTAATTGTCTAACCAAAGGTAGCACAAATTTCATTTAATGAATTTATAGATAAGTAGTGTTTTTTTTCCAAACCCATAGTGATCTAACATTAATAGCTGAATTTAAACATTTTTGCCTGTTTTCTAACTGCAGGTTTTTTCAAAAAGAATGTTCCCTAAAGTTTAGCATTGTTGTTTTTGCTTTAGTTGCTAAGTCATGCTCAACTCTTTTGTGACCCCATGGACTGTACTCTGCCAGGGTCTGCTATTACATGGGATTTCTCAGGCAAGACTGGAGTGGGTTGCTATTTCCTTCTCTAGGGGATCTTCCCGACCCAGGGATCTAAACTGTCTCCTGCACTAGCAGGCAGATTCTTTACCACCTAGCCACCATGGAAGCCCTAAAGTTTAGCATACAGTGGAGAATTAATAAACATCATCAATCAATAGGAACACGAAATAGATGACTTTGGCTTGCTAATCATATGTTTAATAACTTGGTTTATGACCTCTACATACAAACCTTATTACATGTCCTTTCAGTCAAGCAAAACTGGGACAATTTTGAAGCTTACAATTTAGTTTCAGCTATTTTTATAACATAGAAATCCTATGAAACTGTTTATCTATTCCCAAAATATTAGAAAATCTAAAACAAGCCCACAAACATCCATGTCATTTATATATAATTTCTATCTAAATTCCTTTAAATACTATGCTATAATATATAATTGCCTTTATTGACAAAGTTTGACTAGCAATTTTGAGTGGGTGTTGATTTCTGGCTTTATTATAGTTTTAACATCATAAACTTTTAAAAAGGTATTTTTTTATATCTCTAAATACCAAAAAACTTTATAAGATGCACTCTAGAATTGTAAACCTTTTAGCATGTAACAGTCATGCTTTGGATACCTATTTGATGAATGAATCAAGGAGTTTTCCTCTTCCACATTCCAAGAAAGATTACCAGTACTTAGTGGGGAAAATGGTTATAGATCATAATCCCTACTGTTACATCAATTTCTAAGCCAATATGAAGTTATATATACCTACATCTCAGGCAAGAAATATAGATCTTCTCATAGTTTCCATAAAGAAGGGCAAGATTCAATGAGGTAGTGGGCAAACTGTACATTATAAAACATATAGTTAAGTAGTGTAAAAATTTCAGATTTAGCAGATCACCTGACAGGTGTTGGGAGACATGTGCATGCGTGCATGCTAAATCACTTCAGTCATGTCCGACTCTGCAACGCTATGGACCATAGCCTGCCAGGCTCCTCTGTCCATGGGATTCTCCAGGAAAGAATACTGGAGTGGGATGCCATGCCCTTCTCCAGGGGATCTTCCTGACCCAGGGATCAAACCTTCATCTCTTATGTCTCCGGCATTGTCAGATGGGTTCTTTATCACTAGCACCACCTGGGAAGCCAGTTGGGAGGCATACCAGCTTTCAAAACTAGCTAGGGTCAGAGAGACTCTTCCTAGGTAACAAATATTTCCAAGTCCCACCACTGTTACCTTCTGCTTCCCTTAAAAAAATTGCCATGAGTAAAGCCAAGAAGACAGAATCCAGGCATAAATGTTACAATGTTAATGCATTTGGCACTATTACACAAATTTTGGAGAAAAGAAAAAGTGAGTCAGAAATTAATTGAGGGTGTTTATATAACAGAACTGTACATGACCAAGTATTTTACCACAACATTTTACATTTAGTTTTCTGGAGCTTTAGGCAGGCTTAAGGTCTAGAATGGGCCTCTTCTCTAGAAAATCCTTTTCAAGATCTTTTATCTTTATCAAACAGGATTATTTCCACCTCCATCACATGGCTCACAGTACTAGATAACACATGCTTACTTAGGCTTAAGATACTTGAAATCTAGGCAAATGGGGCCATGATTATTATTCAGTGGATTTGAATTTCACTGTACTAATTTTGAGTGAATGAAGAGCATTCAGAACAACTCTTGCCTGTTTGATTTTTGTGGTTTTCTTCTGTTTCTCCTTTTCCTTTCTGGAACTCTGCCTTTCTTTTGATAACAGGCAAGAGGTTCACTTTAAGTGGAGGAAGGGAATAGTGTGAGGAAGACCATTTCTGCCCCAATTTCAACTTCTGGGTTCAGATATACTATGCTATAACCCACTACTTTATCTTTAATTTATGCTTTAGTTTCTTAATGAATAGTTAATTTGTAGCTCATCAAAATACTCTCTCCTCTTCCAAGACATAAACTGTATTGTGAAGTTCTCAGCTACTACTGGCTTAGAAGAGAGGGTGTGTGTGTGTGAGAGAGAGAGACAGAGACAGAGACAGAGAGAGTCAATAAGCTGTGTCTGACTCTTTGTGACACCATGGATTGTAGCCTGCCAGGCTCCTCTGACCATAGAATTCTCCAGGCAAGAATACTGGAGTGGGTAGCCATTCCTTTCTCCAGGGGATCTTCCCAACCCAGGGATCGAACCCAGGTCTCCTGCATTGCAAGAGGATTCTTTACCTTCTGAGCCACCAGGGAAGCCCAAAGGAGAGGCTGCATCCCCCCCCCCCCAATAGGCTCTTGAATACTCAAAAATAGCCAGTATACAAATATCCTGTGTTGAGTTCCTAATATTTGCAGAGTACTTTGTTCTCATTGCTGTTCTAGATACACATGTTTGATCAGTGAGGGGTCACAGAAGGCAGACATGGTACTGCAGGCATCTGGTATAAGCTTGGAAGCTGAACGCCACACAGAGAGAAAGACACTTCATCTAAGAGGGCAAGCCAGGCAGCATTCTGCAGCCTGTGACACTGGGTTGGGGAGTGAGCCAGCAGGAGTCTTGTCCAGGTACCCTGGGGGCTCACTGTTCAGGGATCATGGGCAGCTGCAGCAGCGGCGGCCCCTGGGCTCAGCACACATCATTCAGGGCCTTTCAGGCAACCTCAGGCAGGACAAAGGCTGCCCGGTGCACATCAGAATTGTAGTATTTCAGTTTCATCTGTTCCACCTGATTCTGTGTCCTCTGCCTCAGGGGCTCTAAGAAGCTGGTGCTTGTATATTTGCCGCACAGCACATGAAGCCAATTTAGGGTCCCCTGGAGAAGTGCATAGCAACCCACTCCAGTATTCTTGCCTGGAGAATTCTATGGACAGAGGAACCTGGCAGGGTACAGTTCATGGGGTTGCAAAGAGTCAGACGCGACTGAAGCTACTCAGCACACACAGAGGAACACACATGAAGCCGATTTGACTGCTGGGGTAGGTGAGAATGGTGCATGAAATGTAGACCATTCCCAGAAAGAGTGATTTTCAGAACTACCAGCATCTCCTTGATGAGGTCCAGGTTCAGCCACTAACAGTTACCCTGGCAGCAAAGGATGTCATCCTCTTTCAAGGATTAGCCCATAATAGGACTTCTTCATGAGCTAGTAACAGGACTTCTTGAAGAGGTTCTCAGCAGGGCCCAGAGGGTCTGAGGAGTCAGTGATAATAACATCGAAAGCATCCTGGTTATGTTTCATGGAGCTCAAAACCATCACCCACGGATAGGGTGAGCTTTGAACTGGAGTGGCGAATGGTCATGGGCAGGTAAAGAATCCACCTGCAACACAGGAGACCCCAGTTTGATTCCTGGGTTGGGAAGATCCCCTGGAGAAGGGACAGGCTACCCACTCCAGTATTCTTGCCAGGAGAATCCCATGGACAGAGGAGCCTGGCAGGCTATATACCATAGGGTCACAAAGAGTCAGGCACGACTGAGACTAAGCACAGTATAGCACAGTCAATGGCCATGCCCAGCAGGAACTTCTTAAAAGACTTGAATAACAATGCCCTCGATCTTGCACTGGACCACTGACTCCATGGAGGAATGCTGCACCATTTCCCACTGGACACCTCCATCCTCGCCTCTGAGGATCAGCACCTCGCCTGGATTGGCGTGGCTGTGGAGGGGCAAGTTGCCTTTCATCCCCTGCTAGAAGAACTCATTCCTTTCAGTGTACTGGATGACGGACGACACCATCCAACACCAGCACTTTGCCATAGCTCTCACTGAGGAACACAGGGATGTCCTGGTACCAGGAGCGCTGATGCTGCAGCAGCTGCTCCACCTGCAGCCACAGGACCTGACAAGCTATAGGCTGCAAGTCTCCCTAACTAACCTTCAGGGAGTGGGGCAGGACAGTCGGAGGTGGGACTCCATGGCTGGCGAGGAGGTGGGGGAAGGGGATATCAGGATTTTAGCTCCGCCTGCACCTCACTCCTTCCCCACCGGCATCCTAACACTACCCACATCCTAACAGCTCCTGCACCCAAACCCCAGGGGTGCGGGTGGAACTGCCAGTCAGGGGAGAACCTCTTTGCAGACTGGTTGAATATTTTTCTTTCTCCTGGATGTTTATTACAGACATTTTTTCTCCTAGACGTCAGTGCTAAAGGAAATCAGTCCTGAGTATTCATTGGAAGGACCGATGCTGAAGCTGAAACTCCAATACTTTGGCCACCTGATGCGAAGAACTGACTCCTTGGTAAAGAACCTGATGCTGGGAAGGGTTGAAGGCAGAAGAGGGGGACAACAGAGGATGAGATGGTTGGATGTCACCACCGACTCGATGGACATGAGTCTGAGCAACCCCTGGGAGTTGGTGATGGACAGGAATGCCTGGCATGCTGCAGTCCATGGGGTCGCAAAGAGTTGGACATGACTGAGAAACTGAACTGAACTGAACGGAGACGTTTATTATCATTAACATTCTCCCCCACAGTCTCCAGATCACTGTCTTACTTCTGTATGACCTAATCCCATCCTGACACTTCTGGGAAGATCCACTAGAGAGCGCCAGAGGTGCTGTGTCCATCTACCCAGTAAACACTTTTAATACAAAATTATGAAAATGGTATTTCATTACCAGAAAATATACCTGTCCTGAAGAGTTCTGACAAAACATGGTCTACCTGAGGAGGAAATGGCAACCCACTCCAGTATTCTTGCCTGCAGAACCCGGTGAGCAGTATGGAAAGGAAAACGACATGACACCTGAAGATGAGTTCCCTCCCCCCACCCTCCCACACCAGGTCAGAAGGTGTCCTTATGCTACTGGGGAAGAGCAGAGGGAAATTACTAATAGCTCCAGAAAGAATGAAGTGCATAGGACAAAGTGGAAACGTTGCTCAGTTGTGGATGTATCTGGTGGTGAAAGTAAAGTCTGATGCTGTAAAGAACAATACTGCATAGGAACCTGGAATGTTATGTCCATGAATTAATGTAAACTTGATGAGGTCAAGCAGGAGATGGCAAGAGTGAACATCGACATTTTAGGAATCAGTGAACTAAAATGTATGGGAATGGGCAAATTTAATTCAGATGACCATTGTATCTACTACTGTGGGCAAGAATCCCTTAGAAGAAATGCAGTAACCCTCATAGTCAACAAAAGATACCAAAATACAGTACTTGGGTTCAGCCTCAAAAATGACAGAATGATCTTGGTTCTTTCCAAGGCAAACCATTCAACATGAGAGTAATCCAAGTCTATGCCAAAACCACTGAAACTGAGGAAGCTGTAATTGACTGGTTTTATGAAGACCTACTATACCTTCTAGTGTGCATGCTTAGTCACTCAGTTGTATCCGAATTTGTGACCCCATGGAGACTGTAGCCTGCCAGGCTCTTCTGTCCATGGGATTCTCCAGGCAAGAATACCTGAGTGGGTTGCCATTTCCCCCTCCAGAGGATCTTCCCGATTCAGGGATCGAATGAGTGTCTCTTCCATCTTCTGTACTGGCAAGTGGATTCTTTACCACTGAACTACCTGGGAAGCCCACAGCATCTTCTAGAACTAACACCAAAAAAAAGATGTGCTTTTCATCATAAAGGATTGGAATGCAAAAATAAAAAGTCAAGAGATACACAGAATAACAGGCAAGTTTGACCTTGGAGTACAAAATGAAGCAGGGCCAAGGCTAACAGAATTTTGTCAAGAGAACAGGCTGATCATAGCAAATATCCTTTTCTAACAATGCAAGAGACAACTGTACACATAGACATCACCAGACAGTTAATACTGAAATCAGATTGATTATGTTCTTTGCAATCAAAGATGGAGAAGCTATTCTATACAATTAGAAAAACAAGACCTGGAACTGACTGTGGCTCAGATCATGAGCTCCTTATTGCAAGGTTCAGGTTTAAATTGAAAAAGATAGGGGAAAATGCTAATTCATTTAGGTATGACCTAAATCAAATCCTTATGATTATACAGCTGCAGTGATGAATAGATTGAAGGGATTAGATCTGGTAGACAAAGTGCCTGAAGAACTATGGACAGAGTTTCATAGCACTGTACAGGAGGCAGTGACCAAAACCTTCCCAAAGAAAAAGAAATGCAAGAAAGCAAAGTGATTGTCTGAGGAGGCTTTACAAGTAGCTGAGGAAGAAAAAAAAAGCAAAATGCAAGAGAGAAAGGGAAAGATATCCCCAACTGAATGCAGAGTTCCAAAGAATAGCAAAGAGAGACAGGAAGGTCTTTTTAAATGAACAATGCAAAGACATAGAGGAAAACAATAGAATGGGAAAGACTAGAAATCTCTTCAAGAAAATTGGAGATATTAAGTGAACATTTCATGCAAAGATGGGCACGATGAAGGACAGAAATGGTAAGGAAGCAGAAGATACTAAGAAAAGATGGCAAAAATACACAGAAGAACTATACAAAAAAGATCTTAATAACCCAGATAACTACGATGGTGTGATCACTCACCTAGAGCCAGACATCCTGGAATGTGAAGTCAAGTAGAACTTAGGAAGCATCACTACAAACAAAGCTAGTGGAAACAATGGAATTCCAGCTGAGCTATTTAAAATCCTAAAAGATAATGGTGTGAAAGTGCTGCACCCAATATGCCAGCAAGTTTGGAAACGTCAGCAGTGGCCATAGGACTGGCAAAGGTCAGTTTTCATTCCAATCCCAAAGAAGGGCAATTCCAAACATCAAACTACTTTACAGCTGTGCTCATTTCACACACTAGCAAGGTGATGCTCAAGATCCTTCATGCTAGGCTTCAGCAGTATGTGAACCAAGAATTTTCAGATACACAAACTGGATTTAGAAAAGGCAAAGGAACCAGAGATCAAATTGCAAACATCCGATGGCTCTTGGAAAAAGCAAGAGAATTCCAGAGAAACATCCACTTCTGCTTCATTGACTACATTTAACCCTTTGACTGTGTGGATCACAACAAACTGGAAAATTCTTAAAAGAAGCAGGAATACCAGACCCTTATCTGTCTCTTGAGCAACAGTTAGAACCGGACTTGAAACAATAGACTGCTTCAAAATTGGGAAAGGAATACAATAAGGCTTTATGTTGTCACCCTGCTTATTTATCTTCTATGAAGAGCACATCATGCAAAATGCTAGGCTGAATGAATCCCAAGCTGGAATCAAGATTGCTGAGAGAAATATCAACAACACCATATATGCGGAAGATTCCACTCTAATGGCAGAAAGCAAAGAGGGACTAAAATCCTTCTTGATGAGGGTGAAAGAGGAGAGTGAAAAAGCTGGCTTAAAATTCAGCATTCAGAAAACCAAGATCATGGCATCCAGTCCCATCATTTCATGGCAAATAAAAGGGGAAAAATACAAGTACTGACAGATTTTATTTTCTTGGGCTCCAAAATCACTGCAGGCAGTGACTGCAGCCATGAATTTAAAAGGCACTTCCTTCTTGGAAGGGAAGCTTATGATAAACCAAGACAGCATATTAAAAACAAGTGATGCAGTTCTACTCAGGTGGACGGAACTGGAGCCTATTATCCAGAGTGAAGTAAGCCAGAAGGAAAAACAGCAATACAGTATACTAACGCATATATATGGAATTTAGAAAGATGGTAATGAGAACCCTGCATGCGAGACAGCAAAAG
>ML660681.1:163848-225201 GCA_007570785.1 Antilocapra americana | reverse complement strand
GTGGGATGATATGGGAGAATGGCATTGAAACATGTTAATTATCATATGTGAAATCAATCGCCAGCCCAGGGTTGATGCTCGGGGCTGGTGCACCGAGATGACCCAGGGGGAGGGAATCGGGAGGGAGGAGGGAAGGGGGTTCTGGAGGGGGAGCATATGTAAACCCATGGCGGTTTCATGTCAATGTATGGCAAAACCAACACAATAAAGTAAAGAAAAAAAATAAAAACTCAACATTCAGAAAACTAAACAAACAAACAAACAAAAAAACAGTAATGTCACTTTGCTGTCAAAGGTCTATATAGTCAAAACTATAGTTTTTCCAGTAGTCATGTACAGATGTGAGAGTTGGACCATAAAAAAAGCTGAGACCTGAAGAACTGATGCTTTCAAATTGTGGTGTTGGAGAAGACTCTTGAGAGTCCCTTGGACAGCAAAATTAAACCAGTCCATCCTAAAGGGAATCAACCCTGAATATTCACTGGAAGGACTGATCCTGATGCTGAAGCTCCAATACTTTGTTCAGCTGATGCGAAGAGACTCTGGTGCTGAGAAAGATTGTAGCCAAAAGGGTAAGGGAGTGGCAGGGAATGAAATTGTTAGAAGGCATCACTGACTCAATGGACATGAATTTGAGTGAATTCCAGGAGACAGTGGAGGACAGAGAAGCCTAGCATGCTGCCGTCCATAAGGTTTTAAGAGTCAGATGCAACTTAACGAGTGAACAACAACAGAATAAAATTACCGCCTTAACTATGAAGAGGAAAAACCTTATAAACTTCCATTTGCCACTGCATATCTTGACTAACTCATAGTCAGTGTTGTGAAGACCAAGACAGTGTTATGAAGACCAAAATGAAGACCATTTTGACCTGGACAGAGTACTTTGCCAATGATGTGGGACTCCCTGTGTTAAAACAGGGAAAGTAGTTGCAAACCAGTGGGTTTGATCAAGTGAAGACCAACTGAAGGTAGTGGATAGTGCTACCATCAATAAAACCAAAGCACCTTACCTCCTTTTTGCTGGAATATACCTTTCTCATTAAACTTTAAATCATTAATGATTTTTTCTCTTACTATATAATATTGCTTCCTACCTGGTGCTACTAGCTCCTCAAAGCCAAAATTTTGTGAGCTCTAGTTTTCTTGTTATTGTTGTTGCTGTTTTGACCAAAAGCTACTAATTTCTTTTTAAATGGTCATCCTCAAGACTCTCTCTGAACTATATTATTTAATGATTTTTTTACAATGTAAATCAATAGGTAGGTATTCCATGATAATTTCTGGCAGCATGATACCACAATTCCATTTCCCTCTTCTTCATTTCAACAATGAAAGTAGCTGAAAGTTTGCTATCTCATGACAGTTGCACATCAATTACATTTATCTTGCTGTGACACAATCAATACGGTTGCCCTTTCTTGATTAGAAAATGGAGGCTAAGTGGAATCAGTGACTGGTATAGGTTTTAGAGGGCTCACTTTGTGGCTCAGTTGATAAAGAATTTGCCTGCAATACACGAGACTGTAAAGCAAAAGACCCATGTTTGATCCCTGGGTTGGGAAGATCCCCTGGATAAGGAAATGGCAACCCATTCCAGTATTCTTGCCTGGAGAATCCCATGGACAGAGGATCCTGGCAGGCTACAATATATGGGGTCACAAGAGTTAAACATGACTTAGCAACCAAACCAAACCATAGGTTGTAGAACTAGTCACAGGATAAGCTGACTGCCTATCATGGCCTTGGCTTTCCATATTAATAATGACTCTCCATTTTCTAGCCCATCTGCCAAATATACCTAACATCTATAAGCACAAAAGAAGTGTGACCTAAAGCTTGTAGATTAAAAGATCTACTGGAAAATATTTTCTCAGCCCTGTCTTGTGTATAGCTTTGATAGTTTCATGGTTGACTTTTCTAATTACTCTCATGAGACCATAAAATTCAACTCTCTGACAGAATGCTATTGCATTGCTTTCCTTTGTTTTTACCTTGGATGTGCCATTTGTGTTTTAAATATTCATGGTAAGCCTTACTCAGAATGTATATTCTCATAATATTAAAAAAAATTGTCAGAGCCTGAAAAATGAGGTGGGGAGAAACAGCAGTCCTGAATTTTTTTACTCAAAGTACCCATGATCATAAATTGAATTTCAGACCACCAAACCAAACAATTTTTCTTCAAAATTGAAGTTAAAATCCTCTTTATTTTTTTCTCTATTTACCATTCAAGGAAAAAAATATGTGCTAGTAATCCATAATTCACTTTATTGGAAGAAATTTCTTGGGAATTATATTCTAGAAATGACTAGTCGGGCAATTCTAGAATCTATAATAAAGTCATTTCAAAGGAATTTTCCAAATAAAACCTTCTCACTTTGAAGAATGGCGTTGCTTTAGTCCAATTCACACAATGAAAAGAAAATAAAAGCCTAAAGTTAATTCCGTAAGAATATAGGAATACATGCAAGCTTTGATACAAAGTAATGGCATGGAATCAAGACACATACTTGAACAGTTTATTGGGCAAAATGCCTGCAAAGTTAAAATATTCACAGAGGCAGTAGTTACAAATATGAAGAAAAATATCAGAACAAAAATTACTGAAAGACAGACTTATGGTTCAGCTTTAACTGCCTACAGGGAATTTTTTATTTGAATTTGGTTCATCCTAGAAGATTCCAAACTGGGAGTTCACTGAACCCTGACTTACAAAGAGAACTGACAGCCAGTCAGGTACATTTGACTCCAGTCAGTTAGAGCTGATGTTGCCTTCATAGATTTATGTTATTCCTGGGGATGTGTATATCTGTCTATCTGTACAGCTTGCCCCAACTGTAGGGAAATTAGTATAAACAATATAGATGTCCAAACTACAGGTATAACGCATGAGTTATTAACAACTTTAACTCCTCAGTCTTATTAAATGTCTGGCTTAGATTTACCCAACAGAGCTATCCAATGGTTATTGTAAGAAACATGCACGTCCCTAACAATTCTCATATTGTGCCTCCTTACTTAACATTATTGACTTAAGATTTAAAAACTATATGTTGCTCAAACCAGTGTCCTATTAAACTGTAACTTTAAAACTACAACAAGACACGCCCCATCTTGCATGGCTGATTGGTAAGATGAAACGTCTTGTAGGGGCAAGAATTTTTTCTCCATTTTGTGTGAAAGTCCTATGCATGTGCAGAGTGCAACTGCCAATGTTTCTGGATCACCATTGTCCCACTGATCCTACCTATATGTAAGTTATCCACAATAATCTTCAGAATTGTAATGTAAAGAAAGAAAATATGGTATGGCTTGTAGGTACATGGGAGAAAATTCTATCACAATTCTGCAATGTATTTCCATACAAAAACAGTGTGTTATTATATCTCAGACTCATTAATTGATGTTTAGAGAAACTCATTAATTTTTACCTGTGTGCTATGCTTAGTTGCTCAGTTGTGTCCGACTCTGCCACCCCATGAACTGTAGCCTGCCAGGCTCCTCTGTCCATGGGGATTCTCCAGGCAAGAATATTGGAGTGGGTTGCCATGCCCTCCACCAGGGGATCTTCCCATCTCAGGGATCAAACCCAATTTTCATGCATGTCTTTCTTCTATATTTAGTGTGTGTGAGTGATGGTGCAAACTTTGAACTCAGTAAAATATTTCATCAATTATACTCATCATTTTATTCCCTACTATGTGTAGCATTTTTTTAAAGCTGCTGTTGTTGTTAAGTCGCTAAGTCATGTCCCAATCATTTGACCCCATGAACTGCAACATGCCAGGCTTCCCTGTCCTTCACTCTCTCCTGGAGTTTGCTCAAACTCATGTTCATTGATTCAGTGGTGCCATCCAACCATTTCATCCCATGAACAGTATGAGAACCCCATGAACAGTATGAAAAGGCAAAAAAGCGGTCCCTTAACTTTTTTCCTGTATCTTTCTATCAAAAAGAATGTTGATCATATTTAGGCTTTTAATATTTCATATATGCTTGCTACAATTGTATCTTAGCCTGTATTGCTGCTTCATTTCTATTTCATTCGATTATAGTTTGTTCATAGCTACTAGAAGATGACTGTATACATTAGATAATGTGATCTAATCAACTTTCCATTTGATAGCATACATCTGTAAATGTGATTTAATTACTTTTCTATATGATACATTAGGTCAATTGTCTGACAGGACCACACAATATTCCCAGCTACATATATGTATTTTATTTATTTATTATCAATTGGAAGATAACTGTTTTACAATGTTGTGTTGGTTTCTGCTGTACAATAACATGTATCTACTCTAAGTATAAATATATCCTCTCCCTCAGGGCTTCCCTGGTGACTCAGTGGTAAAGAATCCACCTGCAATGCAGGAGCCTCAGGAGGCTCAGACCTGATCTCTGGGTCAGGAAGATCCCATGGAGGAGGGCATGGCAACCTGTCGAGACCAGCTCAACAGACAGGGTTTCCGAAAGCACTATACGGCGAGAGAATGGGAAACAAGACACAAGAATTCAGTGAAAAGCGAGGATCAGGGGACCAACAACACTCCAAGGCGAAGGTGCCAAAAATGAGTCCAAGCCAGCTTTATTATACTTTCAGCCATGGATGAAAGAGTATGCGGGGAGTTAAACTACAACTCATGTGGCCTTCAGGGCCAAAGAACAAAATGATCATTAACAAAATGATCATTGAGTAACTAAGAAACAGTAATCAATAACAAATCAGTAACTCAGACTAATATTCTTATCTATAGATTTTCCACCAGATATGTAAAACATGTGACTCTGAGATGCCAGTTGAGAAACAGTCTGGGGTTGGTTTTCCAACCCCAGGATCATATCTTGTTTTCAAGACTATGAACTGTTACCTCTGGACTTGTTCCAAGAGTCTCATGCCTTATAGCATCCAGTTTATCAATAATTATAAATTTCTTTTGCAGCCCTTGCCAGAGCCTGCTTTTCTTTTATTCTTCCTTTCTCCTACAGCAACCCACTCTGGGGTTCTTGCCTGGGGAATTCCATGGACAGAGGAATCTGGCAAGCTAGAGTCTATGGGGTCACAAGAAGATGACACAACTGAAGCAACTTAGTGTGTACACACACACACATTCTCTCCCTCTTAAGCCTCCCTTCCACCTCCTTGCCCCACCTCTCTAGGCTGTCACAGAGCACTGAATTGAGTTTTCTGTGCTATATAAATGTATCCCAGTATTCTTAGCTAAATATATTTTAATCACATTTTAATTCATACTAAAAATATACATATAGTATAATTAAATATAGAGTATAATTTGGAGTATACTTCTATGAGTTTGAAAATGCATACAGATATGTAACCATCACCATAATCAAGATACAGAACAGTTCCAGCACTCTCCAAAATTACATTATGATGATCTTTGAAGTCAGTTTCTCCCTCCAACCACTGATCTGTATGCTATTTCTATAACATTGCCTTTTCCAAAATATCACACATGTCATCATATAATATAAAATCTTCTCAGTCTGGCTGCTTTCATTTTGCATACACACATAATGTGTGTGTGTTGTTTGCTATATTAGTAATTTTCTCCTCCATTTTAGCAGAGTAATATTCCAGTTTATCCAGTGACTAGTTAAAGGACATTGAATTGTTTCCAGTTTTTGATGATTATATAATGCTGTTGAAGTGTGTGTACACATTTAGAGGTAAATATAAGTTCACATCCTTTGTGTGTGAACTCAGTTGTGTGCACCTCTTTGCAACCTCATGGACTGTAGCCCACCAGGCTCCTCTGTGCAAGGAATTCCCCAGGCAAGAATACTGGAGTGAGTTACCATTCCCTTCTCCAGGAAATCCTCCTGACCCAGAGATCTAACCTTCATTTCCTGCATTGCCCACAGGTTCTTTATCACTGGGATGGCATTACATCCTTTAGGTAAATACAATTACTGTCACATTTGGTAAGTGCATGATCAACGTCATAAGAAACTGCCCAGCAGTGTACCAGTGTGCACTGCAACCAGCAGTATAGAAGGCTTCCAATTGCTCTGCATCCTTTCTAGTACTTGATATGGTCAGCTTCTTTTTTTAATGTTAACCATCATGATAGGTGTGTTAGGGAACCATTGACCAAAACTGGCATGTGTTGGCCAGGCATGATAATAACTGCTTGCATGAGTTTGCTCACAACAGTAAGTCCTGATAAGGAACACAGAACTGACAAGCTACCATCAGCCAGAAGAATTCAGAAGAGGTCAAAAGGAGAGAAGAGACATCAACCATTAATAACATGTCCTGCAAGCTTCCCCGAAACCCTCAAGCTAGAATCCAACTTGGCTGAGAGATGCATACGCCAACAGGAAAGACCCTGAGTCACACCAAATAGGGGCACAAGCATACTAGCCAGAGACAACCCAGAAACTAACCCCATTACCCTAAAACCCAAGAGACCTCCTGGGTTCCTTTATCCTAATGCTCTCAGCCCACGTACCTCTTCCCAATAAAATCTTGCTTTGTCAGTACATATGTCTCCTTGGACAATTCATCTCTGACTATTAGACAAAAGCCCACTCTCATCTGGAAGGAGGCCCCTCTGGTAACAGATGTAGTAGTATCTCACTGTAAATTTTAAAATCATTTATTTGAGATATAATTGATATAAAATAAACTAAGTAGTTACCACAAATTAAAAAAGTACAACAAAACATAACTTTTTCATTTATAAACCAATGAGTGCCAATTGTATGGACAGTGCTTAGTAAACTGAATAAGATAAATAGGTGTTTAAAGATCTACCTTTACAGCTCTGGTGTACTTTATGATCAGTTTAGGAGGGAATGCTATCACAACCACTTGTGAAATAGTGTCATCTAATCATTAAAGGCATCAGGTGCTAACTTCCCTAAAAAAATGGCCTTATTAAAATAGACTAATGAGCTATATTGCATCATGAACCTGGAATGGCCCATTCTACATTTAATTTAACATATACAAAAATATCATAGAGCTGAAAGGATATTCAAATGAAATAAATACTTTTGATTATTATAGTAATCTATCACTTTGAAATCATAACACAGTGTTTCCTATCAAAACAAGGTTTCTGCTGTACTTTAAAGATTGTAAGTGAGGCAGTAAAATATCCTTCATGTTTCACATATATTCCCATCATCCATTAGGAACATCTATTTTTATAGGTTTACTTATATCTTTGGGGTAGAAGAGAGCAAAGTTATATTATTAAAGTTGTAAGACTGAAAGAAAAGATTTGATGATTTTAGCATAGTATTGAGAACTATTTATTGGTTCTTTAAAAATTATTTTGATATGTCTTCAACTGTTAATAATGCATACTGAACTATTTATGGACAAAATATGATGAATTTGCTTTAATATGAAGTGAAGTGAAGTGAAGTTGCTCAGTTGTGTCCAACTCTTTGCAACCCTATGGACTGTAGCCTGCCAGGCTCCTCTGTCTATTGGATTTTCCAGGCAAGAATACTGGAGTGGGTTGCCATTTCCTTCTCTTCTATATTCCAGGCTAAAAAAAAATGGGGGGGATAGATGAAACAAGATTGGAAAGATGTTCATCATTGTGTAAATTGGGTGATCAATTCTAAAAGAAATCAACCCTGAATATTCATCGGAAAGACTGATGCTGAAGCTGAAGCTCCAATACTTTGGTCACCTGATGCCAAGAGCCAACTCATTGGAAAAGACCCTGATGCTGGGAAAGACTGAAGGCAGGAGGAGAAGGGGATGACAGAAGACGAGATGGTTGGATGACCTCACTGAGCCAATGGACAGGAGTTTGAGCAAACTCGGGAAGATAGTGAAAGACAGGGAACCTTGGCATGCTGCAGTCCATGGGCCTGCAAAGAGTCAGACACAACTAAGAGACTGAACAACTGTGTAAACTGGGTGGCAGTTACATGAAATTGAGTATATTATACTACTTTTGTGTCTATGTGGAAATTTCTGAAATAAAATTTTAAAAATTGTTCTTATAATTTACCCTATCTTCAAGAGAGTTTAGGAAATGTGGTTCAGTGATGTACATGAACTTTATGTAAAAACACCATTTTTACATGGATTTCTAAATCCAAGCATGAAAAAAATGACCTTTAAATGACATTCTGCTACAAATACAGAACTGCTCCTAATTAGTGTAAAATCAACAAGAATATGTGAGAGTGATTCTTGATGTGACTTAACCAATGCTTTTGTCTCAAAAACAGTGGGAGAATCAAAGGATCAAATTTAGGCACAGGATCACTGATACGAATCAATCACCTATTTAGTTAGAAACATACTAGAGGCTGTAAAACATACAATATAATAGACAAGAGATTGCCCCACTTGTCAAAAAGTTTTCGTATCAACAGAACAGACAACATTAGCACACACCAAACAGCAGAGAGTTGAAAGCTGAACTGCAGGGTCCAAGTAGTAATTATAAAGGAAATTATGAAAAGGAGAGCTTTGTGAAGGTCCCATATAAAATATAAGAATTGAAATGGTTATTTTAAGATGGATAATGTTTGGGAAACCAGGAAAAAATATTATGTTGCAAGTAGAGAGTTTAACACAAGCAAAAACATTTTTTAAGAAAAGAGTGTGGTATGTAGATATTAAAGAAAATATGAAACCTAGAGCAATGGACAGATGTGAAGGAATCATAACAATGACAACAGAAATAATAATAACAGACTCTGTGCAAGGCATTATTCTCAGTGTTTTACATATATTTACCCCTATGAGTATATATTATTAATAATAGCCCAATTTTGCAAATGGAGAAACTGAGGCACAGAGAGATTAAGTAATGTGCCTGAGTTCATAGAGTTTATATAGTGACAGAGCAAAGTTTTGAACCCATTCTAGTTTTAGGATACATGTGTTGACTCCCATGCCACACTGCCCAGTGGGAAATAGGACTAGATAGTTTGGGAGCAGATAATGATACCACTGATATAGGTTGGGCTTCTCAGGTGGCACTAGAGGTAAAGAAGCCATCTGCCAATGCAGGAGACATAAGAGATGCCGGTTTGATCCCTGGGTAAGAAAGATCCCCTGGAAGAGGACATGGCAACCCACTCCAGTAATCTTGCCTGGAAAATCCCATGGACAGAGGAGCCTGGAAGGCTACAGTCCATGGGGTCACAAAGAATTGGACACAACTGAAGCAACTTAGCATGCATACAATGTTGACTTCTCTTCCATGCTCACTTCAAATAGCCACTACTTTTACGGACTGTCCAAAACTGTTTGGCCTAGAAGTTGAGAGCTAATTTTGCTCTCTCAAGTCAAAGAATAAGAAAACTGTGGCACTAAGTTTAAGGAATTTAGCTGAAAGCAAGTAATTTTATTTTGGATCAAAGAACTAAAATTCCAGAGACTTTTGGTCTGAACACCAGACTTTGCATACAAATGTACACTTCTTCTCTCAGAACTATAATTCCATAAGCTGAAACTGGAATTACATGTAACTGGATCCCAGCCATCTGTCTCACATCTAATGACACAGTTCAATAAGTGTTACACAATAATTTACACCCTGTTGTGTTTTTTTTTTTTTTGTGTCAAGCAAAAAAAAGTAAATAGGGCAAATATTTCTCATATTTTTTTCATTATTGTTCAGCTTGAGATACAAATCCCACCATTTAATTAACACTTGGAATAGATCCTGGGACCCAGAATAAAGGTATAGAATCTAAGATTATGATTATTAATAGTCTCCTCTCCTCATACTTTTCCTGTTACCTCTGACCTTGACACCTGATGCATTCTCATACCTGTTGACTGAATTATTTTCACTCCTTTATTATCTTTGAGAAATATTACATTATCTTCCCAAATCCCTCCCCCCGCCCTAATTCCTTAAGTCCAAAATTAACTCCTGTGGAATGGAGTTGCATTGTCATATAGGAACAACTTTCCTGAAGTCAGGTCACCAACCTTCTCGGTTGTCCAGAGACTTTCCTGGTTTAGGCACTGGAAGTCCAGCATTCAAGAAAAAGCCCTCAATCCCAGGCAAGCCAGGGCAGCTGGTCACCCTAGTGCCTGGCACACCATCTCAAAATGTTGGAGAAAAACAGGTGTGCCTGTCTCAGTAAAGCTATTTGTGTATCTACACATTGTTTAATGAAACAAACTGAACATGTGCAGGTGATAAAAAAATAGAATAAAAAGGGAGATGCTTCCTCAGCCTTCTGGAGAGACATGTAATCCTAGCATGAGAACTCCTGCCACTTGGAAGAAAAATGAGCCTTTTCCTTAAACCTGATATGATCTGTTGATAATCAGCTACAAGAAGGGTAAAAACACTTCCTAGTAACTTCTCAAGTTGCAGTAACACTGGCTATCATGACATGCTGGGGAAGTAGAATACCAATTTACCTGAAAATTGAACTAGCACTTAATTAAAACTAATTAACTTGTTAATTGTTAACAAATTAACGATTTGTTTGTTAACTGTTAACTAATTGTTGTGTTCGTACAACACAGAGTTTCTATATTGTAGTGCACTGGCCCTGCCTGATCCAGCTTTCAGAAACAATAACAATTTAGAAATATTTTCTTTTATTGCAGTTGAAAACCCAGTATTAGTGTTCAAGCAAAATGACTCACATTTATTATTAAGGTATTCTCTGAGAAAGTCAATTTTACTGAACGTGAAGTTAAAAAAAAAATGGAGCTGGTATTTGAGTAAAATACCTTCCCCTCATGATTTCTCAGCACACACTCTAATCTCAAAAATACTTGAGAAAGGATCTGCAAGTCAGGGTTCCCCTTCAGAAAACTTTAAGGGACTTTTTCCCCTCTCATAGACACTATGTTTGTGGGACAGCCAGGGATGAAATGAATTTTATGTTAAAAACATGCAAAGATATTTTGAAGACACTTCTCTTTTCTTCAGAGAGAAGTTGTTTGGAAGGCCTGATGATAAACAGGAAATGTATTTTAAAATTGCATTTCATTTACAAAATGTGATATGTAATTAATTATTAATTCTCTAAGAAGCCCCAGTCCAACTTGAATAAATCTAATGAAAATGAAAATCATGCCAATCAGAACAGGATTTTACATTGGAATTAATAATTTATTTTATTTGCTCACTTTAATACAGGGAAGATGACAAGAAAAGTTAGTATATTTATAAAGAAAACCAAGCAGAGGTAGTACATTTTATCATTAGAGAACTTTCCTATAGAGCAAACACATTTGAGATTAAAAATTTAAATTATACATCACATTTTTGCAAAGGCAGAGCAGAAGTTAAAGACAGAAAAACTGGTTACTTTCAGATTTATATGTCAAAATGGAAAGTTGATGTGTAATATTGTTGGGGTTTTTGTGAGAAAGCCTTAAGCTTAGCGAGCTGAGGTGATAAATAATTTTCTTAAGGATACATAGAAAATCAGCTTCTATACATTCCTAGGCAAAATTTCACTTCAGATATAATGGGAACAGCAGTTCAAAGCAAAACCAAACAAACAACCAGAAAAGTTAGGAAACAGACAAGAACAGGGGTGAGGGAGGGAAGAGGGTTATTTTATTTCTGATGTCGTGTTATTTTCACATATTTAACAATAAAAGCTATCACAAACAGAACTTAATGCCCCTTTTTGCACCCTGTGTGCAGAGGGCAGTATCGCTAGATAGGGCAGTATCCTCCCTGGGGCACGCTACTCTATGGCCTTTCAAGGACAACCAGAATCAGGAAAAGAACTCATTGTGCTCTCAATTGCAAGATAAAGGAAGGCTGGTACATCCAGGAGCTGCTGGATATATGGCCTGCCTTTGTTGTTTTCAGGATGTCAGATCACCAGTTATGTTTTAATTTCAGGGTTCTTAACACTGAGTTGAAAACTAGGGATCTGGTTTTAAGTCTTCTCTCTGATATTAATTGGCTATCTAATCCTAGGCAAGCTGTTTCACCTCTCAGGAGCACTGGATAAGAATAGTCACCAGATGACCCCTACGGACATTGTTCAGTGACTTAAAGTCAAAAGTGAAGGCAATTGTTTGAACAATGTTATCTTAGATCCAATCACCCCAGCTGTTTCCAGGTATACTGAGAGACTGAAGAGAAAAGTATTTATTCATATGGCTGTAGAACCAGACTGTCCAGATCCATATGTTTCTTCTTATGACATGTGTGACCTGAGGCAAATTTCTTCTCTTTGTGCCCAGTTCCTGACTTATAAAGTAGGAATGATAATAGTAACTAGCCCACAGGGTTATTACGAAGATTCACTGTAATCACTCAGGTAAAATCCTGAGAGCAGTGCCTGTTTCAGTTCTAATACAGTCAGGAAGAATTACAGAATTAATTAAGCTAGGTTCTTTCTAGTAGAAGATGAGTTTAAGGTCACATGTGGAGGAGTAAGGCTTTTATTTTATTTTTTTTTTAATTTTCTTTATTGTGTTGATTTTGCCATACATTGACATGAAACCGCCATGGGTCTACATATGCTCCCCCTCCAGAATCCCCCTCCCTCCTCCTTCCCGATTCCCTCCCCCTGGCTCATCCCGGTGCACCAGCCCCGAGCATCAACCCTGGGCTGGCAATTGATTTCACATATGATAATTAACATGTTTCAATGCCATTCTCCTATATCATCCCACCCTTGCCTTCTTCCACAGAGTCCACAAGACTGTTCTATACATCTGTGTTTCTTTCGCTGTTTCGCATGCAGGGTTCTCATTACCATCTTTCTAAATTCCACATATATGCGTTAGTATACTGTATTGCTGTTTTTCCTTCTGGCTTACTTCACTCTGGATAATAGGCTCCAGTTCCGTCCACCTGAGTAGACCTGATTCAAATGAATTTTTTTTAATGCTGAGTAATATTCCATTGTGTATATGTACCACAGCTTTCTTATCCATTCGTCAGTTGATGGGCATCTAGGTTGCTTCCATGTCCTGGCTATTGTAAACAATGCAGCGATGAACATTGGGGTACACGTGTCTCTTTCAATTCTGGTTTCCTCGGTGTGTATGCCCAGCAGTGGGATTGCTGGGTCATATGCCAGTTCTATTTTCAGGTTTT
Source organism: Antilocapra americana (assembly GCA_007570785.1). Classification (NCBI taxonomy): domain Eukaryota; kingdom Metazoa; phylum Chordata; class Mammalia; order Artiodactyla; family Antilocapridae; genus Antilocapra; species Antilocapra americana. Next base: position 212,152 of record ML660681.1, on the reverse strand, counting down.
TAAGGAATCTCCACACTGTTCTCCATATTGGCTGTACTAGTTTGCATTCCCACAAGCAGTGTAAGAGGGTTCCCTTTTCTCCACATCCTCTCAAACACTCTCCGACATAAACCAAAGCAGGATCCTCTATGACCCACCTTCCAGAATATCAGAAATAAAAGCACAAATAAACAAATGGGACCTAATTAAAATTAAAAGCTTCTGCACAACAAAGGAAACTATAAGCAAGGTGAAAAGACAGCCTTCAGAATGGGAGAAAATAATAGCCAATGAAGCAACGGACAAATAATTAATATCAAAAATATACAAGCAACTCCTGCAGCTCCATGCTAGAAAAATAAACGACCCAATCAAAAAGTGGGCCAAAGAACTTAACAGACATTTCTCCAAAGAAGACATAAAAATGGCTAACAAACACATGAAAAGATGCTCAACATCACTCATTATCAGAGAAATGCAAATCGAAACCACAATGAGGTACTACTTTACTCCAGTCAGAATGGCTGCCATCCAAAAGTCTACAAACAATAAATGCTGGAGTAAGGCTTTTAAAGGAAAGAAGATACTTCTTCCTGGTTGAAAGTGACCCTCTTTTACTCCACATCCATGCTCCGAGTTATTTCCTAGCACAGTGATTCTCTAACCCTTTCTGGCATCAGAATCACCTGGACAGCTTATTACAACACAGACACTTAGACCCCAACCCCAGAGTTTCAAATTCAGTACGTCTGCACTGAGGTTGAGAATATACATTTATGAGACTTCTCCAGTGGTCCAGTAGTTAAGACTCTGTGCTTCTAATGTGGGGGGCATAGTTCTGATTCCCTGCTCGAGGAACTAAGATCCCACCTGCTGCATGGTGCAGTCAAAAAATAAAAGAAACAACGAGGTTATTCTCAACCATTATATTGGCAATCATTCAGAATTTGGAAATATGTATATTAAATTATATATATATATATATTTCTAATTTTCAGGTGATACTGATGTCACTGGCCCAGGGAACATATTTTGAGAACCACTGCCACAAACCATATCTCCCTGATTTTTTTAGTATGAGAACCATCAGGACCTGCATAAATTGGACACCTGAGGGCACCATCTATTACCCAGTGAACTCAACAGTACAGCTTGCTAGCCTATGGTACTAAGGTACTTGAGAACCATTGATCCATCAAATCACACTTGTTCCCTTGCTCACTTAAGTTCCAGCCACACTGCCTTTTTTTTTTCTACTCTTAAAACCAGCCAAAGACCCCAGCACAGGGTTCTTGTGATTCCTATGCTTTACACTGGGAAGTTTGCCCTTCTAGATCTTCACATAGCTGGCTCCTCATCAATTCAGTTACCACTTCTGTATACAATATGGGCTTCCTTGGTGGCTCAGTGGTTAAGAATCTGCTTGCAATGCAGGAGCCACAGGAGATGCGGGTTCGATCCCTGGGTCAGGAAGATCTCCTAGGGAAGGAAATGGCTATGCACTCCAGTATTCTTGCCTGGAGAACCCCATGGACAGAGGAGCCTGGTGGATTATAGTCCACATGGTTGTAAAGAGCCAGATACAACTGAAGCAACTTAACATGCATGCACTGCAAATTTCATTATAGAGTAAACATATTTGCAATGAGCAACTTAAATTATGGGGCTTCCCTGGTGGCCCAGATGCTAAAGAATCTGCCTACAGGGTGGGAAATCTGGGTTCAGTTCCTGGGTTGGGAAGATCCCCTGGAGGAGGGCATGACAATGCACTTAGTATTCTTGCCTGGAGAATCCCATGAACATAGGAGCCTGGTGGGCTACAGTCCATGGGGTCTGCAAAGAGTTGGACACGACTGAGCAACTAAGCGCACAAGGGACACAACTTAAATTATAAATTGCAATATTTTAATATAAAGACCTCCCCTCTCCCCTGAGTCATTCTCCAGCTTATCACCATGTTTTAGTTCCTTCATATTGATTGTCTAATCTGTAATCTATCTATTCGTTAATGTATTTATGATATCTATCTCCCTCCCCCATAAAATATAAACTTCATGAGTTTGGCGATTTTTGTTAACAGCTCTATTCCAAACACATAAAAAGGTGCTGGGGACATAGTTTTTAGTTGTTAGTCACTCAGTTCTGTCTGACCCTTTGTGACCAATGGACTGTAGCCCACTAGGCTGCTCTGTCCATGGGATTCTCCAGGCAAGAATACTGGAGTGGGTTCCATTTCATTCTCCAGGTGATCTCCCCAAACCATGGATCGAAACCAGGTCTCCCACATTGCAGGCAGATTCTTTACTATCTGAGCCACAAGGGAAGCCCAGGGATGCAGTAAACCTTCAATAAATATTTATCACATGGATAAACAAACCAAGAAAGAAGGAGCCATTTGCATCATATTTGATATTACTGCTCCATCCAGAGTGAAAGGCTCTCTAATATGATGCCTACCAAACTAGTAAAGGCCCAACTTTCCTTCCAGAAATGATATCGTTTTAGTCCTTCTTCATTCTAGTGGTATGAAGACTCAAAAAGGCAACTTGAGAAAAGAATGCTGTGTAAAGGCAATGTTGTTTTGTACTCTTTTTCTAAATATAAGTCAACCAGCTTCTTGGAGTAACCTAAAACAAAAAATACAGGATGATGCTAGTTGCACCATTATTTAAGCCAAAAATAGACTGTTACAGTGAGTAGAGTGAGTTTTATCCCTGAAAGAAAACAAAAGCTAGTTCACTATGTGAACTGTTCTCTTCAGTAGTGATGCTGCCTGCTGACAGAGTTTTGTTGTTAACAAGTATTCTGTCTTACATCCACATTCATCAAAGAATTGAGCCCTGATCCCACTGGGAGAGCCTGTGAAATGATTCTCATGGTCCAACACAGTAGGGAAATGCTGCACACTCTAGCTTTTTCTTAAAGACTCACAAATCATATAGGAACAACTTAAAGGTTTTGAGAAATCTTACATTCAAAAGGCTTTGAATTTGTTTCATCCATGTTTCCCAAATTTTGACTGATCCATGTCTGAAAAACCCACTGTGGGAGAAACAACTTGGAGGTCCCCAGTATTGATTTGTTTACTTGTTTTGTTTATAGTGAGTGACAAACTCCTAGTGAGACAGTTAAATAGTATACAAACTCATTAAGACTGTGCCAACATCTAGAACATTACTGAATAAATGAGCAATGGCTGGGTCATTTGACAAGATACTTGTTATTCAGGTTTCTAGAATAATCTTCTAGCTTTTTAGCCCCCAAAATTTCTCAGAGACTCAATGTGGTTGAATTTCTTTATACCTAGTTTGCAGTTCTTCAGTCACAGCTATCAGAGAGAAGACGTTATTTTCAAAATATCAGAGAATTTGGCACAGCTTCAGGGGGGATCTGCATGAAGCAGGGAGAAAGGAAGTCAACACGTCACCAGTCAGCCTGATCAGCTGTGTCATTCCTGAGGTCAAAAAGTGACAGATATTGCTGTCAGACCACCCACACAATCAGATAATTGACTGCCCTCCCCCTCCCCCCACCCAGATGGGGACGTCTAAGGAACTCACAAATGACCAACTTCATGGAGTTCACTCTTTAGAGAGGAACAAGTTTTTCCTGTAAAGAATGCCCAAAGAATTAGTCTTTTGTCACGTGTGTTTATTTCTCAAGAGGCTTTTAAGGCCTTGCTGGTCTGTAGCTCAGTGTGACAATAGTACAGGATGCATTTATTTTTTTTCCAAGGGGAAGTCAGCCTTCAAAATAGTGACATCCTGGACAACTTCCAGAGAGACTGCAAAACTTACAACTGTGGTACTAAAAGACATCAATTTCCCTCTGGTGGTGGCCTGCTAATTTAACTCACCAAATAAAGAAGGAGGATGGCTCTTAAGTCTTTATTCTAGTGGTCAGTAGATGTGGTTTTAAATGATGGGTCAAGAAAGGATAAATAACACCTTTTATCAGTGAGAGATCATACAGCCTTAGATAATTATAAAGATTATTTTGAGTATTGTTGGCACCTGAGGCTTGAGTTCTGGGATTTATGAAAATAATGCTCGAAGTTAAAGAGAATCTAGTATCTCAGGTCTGCCTGTGTGGTTGCATTGATGTCTCTAAGGCTTTGTTTCATGCAGAGTCCCACATTCTATGGGTTAAAATGATGGTTTCGTTATTCCTTCAAATGTTGAGGCAACTACATCCTGCTGTGCTTTGTCAGCTGTATTGATTCAAAAACTTCTTGTTTTGAACTCTTGTTTTTCATGTATGAACCTGATATTGTTTCCATACCTACTAAACATTACATATCTAATGATGAATAGGACTACCATCTCTAAGTTACCTGGTTCCTCTAGTTTATGGAAAGAAAGATTGCTATAACATTAATTCCCTTAACCAGAAAAATGTGGATATCTAAATATTGTAAAGACAGGAAGGTTCAGAAGTCAATTCATGGCAATCAGCATGCACAAGTAAGGTTGCTACAGTGCTTTGGGATTATAAGATAGGGTCCTGCAGTTAAGAAACTATTATGAGGGAAAATAATTTTGAGGGGAAGTAAGATATAAAAACCACGATAAATGGAAGATGTAACACTGTGAAACATGAAGCATTAAGGCCTCAGAATATAGGTAGAAACGAGGTGTGACAGGAAAACCAGATGGAGTCACTATTGCTAAGAGAGCTCTCTAAAATGAAGCCAGGAAGCCATTGAGAAAGTATGACATAGGCATGTCTCAGCTCTGTTGGAATTTGAGCTTTGACCATTTTTTTTTGTCTTAACATAGGCATCCAGAACATCTGCTCAGTGTTTCAGAAATGCAAAATATATATCAGACCCTTACCCTAAAATAATTCCAGACAGGCTATTCCTTAAGGACAAATAGTTCCTTTCTGCCATTAGTGATGATCATTATTCTTGGACAACCTTGTGGCTTTTGCTTTTAGAAACCCCAACTCTTCCCTGGAGCAATCTTTTGGTTTTACCTGGATCTGTGTGTCCTGAATTGCAGTTTTTAAGACCACAGGTAAAATTCTTTGTTCTTTGCAGCCTTGACACTGATTATGGCTCAACAGAGGGATTGCATGGTCCAGGTAGAGAGTATTATAAGAACACAAGCAATAGCAATGGGAAAGGACAGATAGGAGTGTGTGTGTGTGTGTGATGTGTATAGTGTGTGAGTTGTCTTAAAACATAAAGGGAGTTGTTAGTTGATAGGGACAGCTAGAAAGATGCTGCTGCTAAGTCACTTCAGTCGTGTCCGACCCTGTGCGACCCCACAGACGGCAGCCCACCAGGCTCCCCCGTCCCTGGGATTCTCCAGGCAGGAACACTGGAGTGGGTTGCCATTTCCTTCTCCAGTGCATGAAAGTGAAAACGGAAAGTGAAGTCACTCTGTTATGTCTGACTCTTAGCGACCCCATGGACTGCAGCCCACCAGGCTTCTCCATCCATGGGATTTTCCAGGCAAGAGGACTGGAGTGGGGTGCCATCGCCTTCTCTGCTAGAAAGATGAGTTGCAGTCAATTCATGGAGGGCATTGAAAGCCAGACCAAAGTGATTCGGCAGACAATGGTGATTTCTTTATGAGGAAAATGATATTATCCGTTTACTGAATCTGAAAATATATCTGGTTATGATGTAAAGGGAAACTGAAGTTTAATGAAACACTAAGAGAGACTCCCTAAGTGGTTATTGCAGGGAAAACTATAGTGAAAGAATTGAAATGTAATCTCATAGCAATTAAAATATAACCTGAATACCTACATGCAACATGTCACAATTACCTCTTTTGGCTTAGCATCTCCTGTGTGGATGACTTATGAAGATGAAAAGCAAAAACCTAATGCTTTGCAAGGTTATTTTTTAGAATGCAAAAGTGATCAATCACTTACATAAAAGCACCATTTCATTTCATAAAATTTACTGCTTGGAACATTAATAATGGAGGGCACATAAAGAACTGAAATTAAGCATCTTTACTACACTGTGTTAAAGATGCATGTGTATCTTCCAAATGTTAGAAAAAAATAAAGAAGCTATTCTTTTCAACTTCAAAGCTAGCATTTTTTTGTGACCCAGATCCTGAATAAAAACGTAAAAACAGTCCTTACTTCTGCTGTTCCACTTTACAAGATGGATAAATCTTAAACTCTAAAGTTTGCTCTTAAAGAAAAAAATGAAAAGAAAAATAAAGGTAGGAAATATGTTTCTATTGTTGTGCAGCAAGGCAGCTACACAATGCTGAAGAAAAAAAAAAGAATGACTTTAATATTAAAGTCTTGGATTCTGGCAAGCTTTGGATTATCCATACTATTTGGCTTTGAGGATCAAAGATTGAACTGTGTGTCAGTAACAGCACGCTGAATGCCATTTTTTTCAAGCCTAAACAAAAAGTCCTCAAAATAATTACTTTCAAGTCTTCTTTGTTCCTATTGCCATTTGCTCCTCAGCTTCTTCTTCTTTTCTTTTTTTGCTTATTTTAACCAATTAGGTAAATATGAAATATATGTTGAGTCTATTTAACAGAAGGTATTTTCAGAATGTAGTTCTTAGAAGTGATAATGAACAAAGCAACATGTGTTGACCGAAAGAAAAAGGCGCAATGTAAAAGTTGTGAGTTAAGTTTTATTTGGGAAACCTTACTGAAGACTACAGCCTGGGAGACAGCCTCTCAGACAGCTCTGAGAAGCTGCTCCAAAGAGGTAATGGAGGAGCCAGGATATATATGAATTCTTTTGCTGGGGTGGGGAGGAGGCGGGAACATATAGTTGAACATCAAAAGATTACTACTAATTACAAAGAACAGAAGTCTCAACTTAATGATTTTAGTGATTTTCTCCATGGGAAGATGCAGGGGATCATTGAAATTATTCCTTAGATATGCATCTTAAGTATCTAGGGGTAGTATATTCCAAGTACAGAATGCTTCCTGTTTTTATCCATCCAGAATTCTGCTCAGGATACACTGTCACTGGATGTCTACAGTGTTTAATGGCTTGATATTTGTAGAACCAGAATGGTGGGCAACATTCTTTTCTCTACATATAATATATAAAAATAATGTAAGAAGGGGAAAATAAGCATCATATTAAACTTCTGGAATCTGTATGTTTATTTAACAGCATCCACTTTAAGAATTGAGTATTATCATTGTCTTTTGATTTCCTGTTATGATTTTCAGCTCAATAAATTCCTGCTTCCTGATTTTGTCATACTTGGAATTCTGCTGCACTCACTCATCACATCTATTTTTGGCAGCCATATCCTGTCTCCATCTCTAAGGGCATATGACCAAATTCTTCAAACTGACTCAGGGTGTCTGGTGACTTTTCAGACTGGGCAACTCAGTGGGACATTTAAGCTTTCTAGTAACTATACCAAAGGAGAATAAGCAAATTGTATCCTTATCTTCTGCCTGGAGGTTAGCATTACTAATGTTATTGTGTTTACATTTTCTTCTATGGATGTTTAACTCTATTTTCCATGTTCATTAAATACTTTCCCCAAAATTATTCAATGCTCTGGAGCTAATGCTCTTTTTCAAAGAAAAATAAACAAAATATCCTTCATAAAGGACCAGGACCTACCCTTTTTGTTGGGTTTTCCAACAGTGGGAATGAGTTGTACTGCATCCAGTGTCTCTGAATACATACCCAGATGCTAAAACATGAGCTCTCCCACCTAAACATAAATACAATTGCATTTCTTATTTTAATTCATACAAATTTGTTAAATACACATTTGTTGAGCAACTACTATATACAACAGACTACACACCATAGAGAGGATAAAGTGATGAATGGGACACAGTTCCTTGCCCTCAAGAAGCATCTAGTGTTTCAGGACACTAAAGGGGTAGTATAAGTAAAGGGTAAAAATAACTTCAATACAAGGTAAAATATGATGAGGGCAATAAAGCAAACATTCTAGAGAGGGGAAGATTATAAATGGTGGCTGGATCAGAGGGAATGATTCAGGAAGAAGTAGCAGTGCAGCTATGGAATTTAATAGAAAATCCCATGGATGGAGGATCCTGGGAGGCTACAGTTCATGGGGTCACAAAGAGTCGGAAATGACTGAGTGACTTCATGTTCACTTTTAAAGGAGGAAATGATCCTGGTAAAGACAACATCAGGCACAAAGATGAGGAGGCAGGAAAACACACAACAAGTTTGGGGAAAGACAAGTCATCTAGTCTGATGGGCCATAGAGTGGACATCCTCGGAAAGTGAACATTAAAACTGAAAAAAGTGGGTAAAGGCCACATGAAGGAGGATGTCAGCTAGACGGAGAAGTTCAGAGTTTATTTAGTGCACAAGAAAGAAGCAACGAAAGCCTTTAAGAAGGAAAATGACTTGCCATATTTACTTATGCAGGAATCTCTGGTAGCTCAGTGGTAGAGAATCCACCTGCAATATGAGACACGGATTTGATCCCTGGGTCAGGAAAATCCCATGAAGAAGGAAATGGCATCCCACTCCAATATTCTTGGGAGTGGGAAACTCCATGGACAGAGGAACCTGACAGGCTACATTCCATGTGGTTGTAAGAGTTGAACATGGCTTATCAACTAAACCACCACTACAATTTCTTATGTATCTATTTGCACCTTTCTGCAGTCCAAAAAGCATCTGATGCAATGAACAAAAATAAACATATTGTAATAAGATAAAAATATGTAAATAGATCAAGATGTAGGGCTAAAATATTAATAAGAAAGCCAAAAGACACCAGGAGTAGTGAGCACACAAAAAGAATATCCTACACAATTATTAATAGTAGGGCTTACAGTCAGCTTTGGGTTTAAGAAAGGCAATGCAAAAGAATGTTCAAGCTACTGCACAATTGCACTCATCTCATAGGCTAGCAAAGTAATGTTCAAAATTCTCCAAGTGAGGCTTCAACAGTATGTGAACCGAGAACTTCCAGATGTTCAAGCTGGATTTAGAAAAGGTAGAGGAACCAGAGATCAAATTTTTTTTTGCAAACATCCATTGGATCATAGAAAAAGCAAGAGAGTTCCAAGAAAACATCTTCTGTTTTATTGACTACACCAAAGCCTTTGACTGTGTGGATCACAACAAACTGAGGAAAATTCTTAAAGAGATAGGAATGCCAGACCATCTGACCTGACTCCTGAGAAATCTGTATGTAGGTCAGGAAGCAACAGTTAGAACTGGACATGGAATAATGGACTGGTTCCAAATCAGGAAAGGAGTATATCAAGGCTGTATATTGTCACCCTGCTTATTTAACTTATATGCAGAGTACATTATGTGCAGTGCCAGGCTGGATAAAGAAAAGCTGGAATCAAGACTGCCAGGAGAAATATCAATAACCTCAGATATGCAGATGACATCAAACTAAAAGCAGAAAGTGAAGAGGAACTGAAGAGCCTCTTGATGAAAGTGAAAGAGGAAAGTGGAAAAGTTGGATTGAAACTCAGCATTCAAAATCTAAGATCACTGCATCCAGTCCCATCACTTCACGGCAAATAGATGGGGAAACAGTGGAGACAGTAACAGACTATTTTCTTGGGCTCCAAAATCACTGCAGATGATTACTGCAGCTATGAAATTAAAAGACACTTGCTCCTTGGAAGAAAAGCTATGACCAACCTAGACAGCATATTTAACATCAGAGACATTGGTTTACCAACAAAGGTCCGTCTAGTCAAGTCTATGGTTTTTCCAGTAGTCATGTATGGTTGTGAAAGTTGGACTATAAAGCTGAGTGCTGAAGAATTGATGATTTTGAACTGTGGTGTTGGAGATGACTTGTGAGAGCCCCTTGGACTGCAAGGAGATGAGTCAATCCTAAAGGAACTCAATCCTGAATATTCTTTGGAAGGACTGATGCTGAAGCTGAAATTCCAATACTTTGGCCACCTGATGCGAAGAACTGACTCCCTGGAAAAGACCCTGATCCTGGAAAAGATTGAAGGCAGGAGGAGAAGGGAACAACAGAGGATGAGATGGTTGGATGGCATCACCAACTCAATAGACATGAGTCTGAGCAAGCTCCAGGAGTTGATGATGGACAGGGAAGCATGGAGTGCTGCAGTCCATGGGGTCGCAAATAGTCAGACATGACTGAGTGACTGAACTGAAGTGAACTTGTGTTTCTAATTGGCCAGAGCAATGGTAGAGATGTAACATGTGGACCAAGGACACAATCAAAGCTGTGCTTTGTAAAGGTCAATCTAGTAGTGGCACAAAGTATAAATTGGCACATGGACATTGTCAGTGGATGGTAGACTGGTTAGGAAGTTATTACAAACATCAAAAATCTCAACAAGGTGATAAAAAGTCTTTCTTATGGAATTTGGCATTCCCTTAATACAAGACTGGCAAAGAGGAGAAACTGTTGTTTTGGTATCTCTATGGCCCAAAACATGTTGCCAATAACAAGTTCCAAAGATGTATAAAACTAATCTGGTGCTATTTTCTGTCTGCTAGTGGTGTTTTCCTTAGAGTGTGTATGTTGTGCAATTCATTTCTTTGGAGAGAGCCTTGTCTAAGTATCCTCAGGCATTTGGCAGGTCAAGTCCTCTGTGTCCTCCACTGACATCTTTAGCTGTGAGTCTGTGTGGTACCTTTCAGAGTGGACTTCCCCTCTACAGTGGGAATACCTGTAAGTCATTTAAGAATAAATGTTCAGTTAATAATGGGTTTCTTTCAAAATAAATGAAGACTATGCTTTTATCTGCTTTATGTGAGTGTTCACTTTCAATATGATGATAGCAGCAGGGAAAAGAGAGAGCCTGCAAAGGCAACTGCAGCTCCAAAAAAAGTGGGGGAGTCAAAGTCCTAATGATGCAGATTCATTTCATTTTAGAATGCCTGGCCAGGGCAGCAAGATCTGTTTGAATAAGAGCTGTTGCATCCCGCCGTGAGAGAAAGTTGTTCCTTACTGAGTCTAAATTATTCAGAAACAGGGGAGAGTAGAGAGAGGGAGTAATTATCTCTACCAATGGGGCATGCTAACGTTTCCAAGCAAGGTATTATTCTACACGCACACACACGCACGCTCACACATGCACACAGATACATAAGTCTACTTCAAAGTGTATTCTATATTTTCAGCCACACTCTTTTCATAACGTATGACAAAAAGGACCCTCTCTTATCTCACCTGCACCTTTCTCCCGAATTACCCCATGGTTCCACTCTTCTGTTCTTTTTTCCTACCATTTGCCTTCTGGACTACATAGCCTACAAAAAGAATTGCTTTCAGATAGCTCTTCTATATTCATAGTTCTTTATTTCTGGTTAATCACTGCTCAGATGTTTTCATTTTATTTTGTATTATATAATGAGAAAGAGACAGAGACAGAGAATGAGAGAGAAAAGTGTGTGTGTGAGTTATGAGGCATAACCCAATAGCCATGGTTCTCAAATGTCAGCATCCATCAGAATCACCTAAAGAGCTTAATACAACATGATTGCTGGACATGCCCCAGAGTTTCTAATTCAATAGGACTGGGTGTAGGACCTGAAAATGTGAATTTCTAACAATATCTCAGGTGATGCTGATGCTGGCAGCTTTGAGATCAAACTTAAAGGACCCCTGAGATGAAATACCATTAATAATATTAAAGCTGCACTGAGGCTTCTTTCTAATTCCATGCCCCTCTTTCCCCTTAAGAGGTCAATTACTATGCTGATTTTTAAAAATCATTTCCTTGCTTTTTAAAAATACTCTTAATTTTGTCATATATACACATACTCCTAAACTACAAAGGAATATTCAGACAATGGAATATTACCCAAGGGTGAAAAGGAATGAACTGTTGGTACACAGCATAATGTGATCAATCTTAGGAACATAATTCCAGGTGAAAAAAAGTTACTGAAGATTATGTGCAATAATTTAGCATCTTTGAATATTCCAGTGCTTTTCATTCCCAGTTCTGGTTGATGACATCCCCAGAAAAGCCTTATATTTTTCACAAATAATATGTTGAATATACAACTTCTGTCTAAGGATCTCTATGCATACCACAGTTTTTCATTTAATCTAAAAGTTGTGAGGTAGGTAGGAAAAGGCATTTTATCCTATCTTTCAACAAATGAATGTGAAATACAAAAAGGAATCACCTAAGAGTGAATGTCATTGGAAAAATAAAGGTTAAAATTCCAGATTCTTGGAGACTTTTATTGAGGGCAATTGACATTATGTCCACAAGCAGTAGGACAGCATAATAAACTTTAAAAGTTCTGGCTAGGAATTAGGAGAGGTAGATTCCAGTCCTAATTCTACTCCAGAAAAGTCAATTCATCCCTCTGGGTTTGATCCCTCATCTACAAAATGATGAGATCAATAGTTTTAAAACCATGCTCAAAGGAGCCCTAGGGATTCCTCACAGACATTTCTGGAACTACATTAGGCAATGAGGAGGATGTGGAAGTTGGAGGGAGCAAGGATGATGTTGAGGTTTAGGACCTTCTTTCCAGTATTTCCCAGGTGGCTCAGTGGTAAAGAATCTTCTTGCCAAGCACAAGATGCAGGTTTAATCCCTGAATCAGGAAGATCCCCTGGAGGAGGAAATGGCAACCCACTCCAGTATTCTAGCCTGGAAAATCCAATGGACAGAGGTTCCTGGTGGGGTACAGTCCACTGGGTTGCAGAGTCAGACACATCTGAGAATGCATGCATTACACATTACCTTCTTTCCACCTCTTTCATCTGAGCCGTTAAATTCTCTGATTCTCATATGCTGGACTTCTAGAAAGAATTCATTTGGAGAACTGGTTCTGTTGATTGACAAATAAAGTTCGAAAACCACAAAACTAAGAGATTTGTAAAGGCCCTTCCAGCTCTATTGTATTCTTCTATTCCAAACCTTTCTTAAAGCAATCTGTACCACCACCACCACCACCACCACCATGAAAACTCCCTTTTGTTTCAGTCTTGCTTTTGTTTTTTCTTTAAAGAAAATTAAAACACTCTCTCAAATTTCCATCTCAATGCCCCCAAGCCTATGTATTACTCTTTCAATCTACCTTCTTTAATGCAGTCTCTGAAGAAAGATCTCACTTCTCAATCCATGTTCCAGACCTCATTCCGTACAAATCTTAAGACTTTTCCTATTTATTATTTTCATTCATACTCTATCTCTCCCATTCTCCTCTTCCATCTCCTATCTTTCTCGTTTTCAAGATATTTCTCACAAGCTACACATATGCTCAAGACTTTTTCCTAAACATAAACACAGCACAAATCCTCCCTACAGCCTACATCCCCCTCTCCTTCCCTCTTGAAATGGCTGGCATTGTTGTTTCTATTAGTATTTTTTTCCTATTTCATCACTTCTCAATCTGCTATAGTTTGCCTTTTCTTCCCACAATTGCAATAAAAATGTTCTGGCAAAATCCTCCACCAATGGTCATCTCAGTTCTCTATCACAGCATCATTTAGTAGTTGTTCTATCAGTTTAGTACTCTTAGCAACTTCTTTCCCACTCTCCACCTTAGCTGGAGGTTTGGTATGAAAGACCCTGGCGTCTCTGTCCCACCCCTATGCTATGTCATCTATACTACTACACTCTGATTGCTGCCCTTAGTTTATTGTAATCATTGTCTCGTGCCCAGATTCTCTCTCTTTGTCTCACACCTTCAAACTGACCTTTTAACTGGGATTATCTGAGTCTCTTCCCTGGTGGCTCAGACTGTAAAGAATCCGCCTGCAATACAGGAGACCTGGGTTCAATCCCTGTGTTGGGAAGATCCCCTGGAGGAGGGCATGACAACCCACTTCAGTATTTTTGCCTAGAGAATCCCCATGGACAGAGGAGCCTGGCAGGCTACAGACCATGGGGTTGCAAAGAGTCGGACATGACTAAGCAACAAAGCACATACACATACGTACATCTGAGTCTCTTAGTATTATATCCTTTGACACTGCCTCTCAGATCATTTGAGCTCTATGCTCTGCAATTCATGGAACACTCCATCCCAAACCCAAACTTTCAGTGTGGGCATCTAGTTTTGTTCAGAGGGGATGAGGGGCACAGATCCAAGGTCCTTGTATTTCTCATGCTGCAAGGTTTCCCAAGATGATAGTACCCTCTCTCTTTTAGTCTTCTTACTTCAGATTCAGACTTATGTAGCCCACTTGTAGCAAGATACTGCCACTTGGGGATTCAATAGTTACATGAGACAAAATATGTCCAGACTAAAGTCATCATCTTCCCTCTATTACTTGAGGCTTCTCCTGATTTCCCCATTTCAGTGAATGATACCCACTTCTAACCACTCATCAACATTGGGATCAGAGTGGTCTTGTAATAAAGCAGAATGAAAAAATCAGAGGTACAGAACTGGCACAGAGTTGAGATCATAGATATCTCTATGCCCCTATTTATGCTGCTCATCTCTATGAATCCCCATGGATCAAGCTAGAAGCTAAATCTAAGTAATCAATGATGTTATTATATTTTTTGCTTACTTCATGTAATAATAAAATAATTTGTATATGTATAACTAAATCATCTTGCTATACACCTAAAGTAATTTATAGCTATCACCTAGTGCCTCTTACTCTGAGAAACAGAACCAACTAGTCACCAGAATTTCTTATTGGAAAATTTCTCCCAGGATCATAGAATAAATCAATAAACCCATAAATAACAACCTAAGTGGTTCCTAGACTGAGATGATAAAAGGTACTGAATGTCACTGTTTGCAGAGCTATCTGAGAATTTCTCCAAATATACTCCTTGGACAGCTACCCTCTCCCCAAAATAAGATCTGAGACCTTATATGATAATGTCCTGGATGAATGTAATAGTTCCTTTGCTCCCAACTCTCCACTACCATTGATCATTTTATTTAACATCTTTATTGAATGTCTAAAGTATGCAGGGTACTGTTCTGGATATGAAAGACAGCAGCAAGCCAAACAATACACCTATGTTATTTCTTTTTGCCCTCACAGGATTCATGTCTCCACTCTTTCCTGGTCCTCTTTTCCTCTTGAGACTGACTTCTAAAGGCTGGCTTCTCTTGGGCTTCTTGCCAGCTAATTTCTGCTCAAGTTTTAACAATAGGCACACTGGTATGAGACAGAAGGATGGGAAGAAAGAAGAACTGGTCATTTCTTCTCCTGCTTCTCCTGACTTTCAGGATCATGTCTCTCTGTGTTCGTGTCTCTCTGAGATCCTGTAAGACTACATCTTCTTTAAGACAAGCATCCTTCCTAGATCTAGCTTTCACTGAGGTTTACTAACTCTTTTTTCCACTTGCCCTTTCAATATACCTTATTTGTACCCATAACCCTGTCCATACTACTGGGAAGTAATCCTTCTTTTATAGTTTCTTTATTTGAACTATCTGCAAGGATTTCTGATTCCTGATGGGATCCTGGAGTGATACACACTTGGGACTTATAGAACTCACATTCTATGGTGGCAGTGGTTCAGGGGAAGGAAAGAGAGAAAAACCATCAAACACATAATGATATAACACAATGTCATAAGAATATGTGCTATGAAGAAAAAGTGAAACAAGACAAGAGTGATAGGGGTGGGATAGTTGGAGGTAGACTTTTAGTAGACTGTAGAGGGAAAACTTTTCTAAAGAAGTAACATTTTGACATAGACAAATAAAATTATAAAATTAATCTTAAGAATATCTAGAGCATTCAGAACAGGGGAAACAGCCAGTGAAGAGGCCCTGAGGTGGAAAATAAATTAGTAGGTTTGAGGATAGCTAGAAGGTTAGTGTAGCTACTTGATCATACTACCTTAATTTGCATTCATTCCTTCTAGTTTTAAACACTGCTCTGGAAACTGGAGATGAAAGCCATGGTCTCTGCCTTCATGGAGCTAACAGAAACAGTAATAAAGTCCTTTTTCTCTGCTTAAATTAGAAAAGAGGAAAAATATACTAAAATGTTACACCAAATTATACCAAATATACCATATACGTAGCATTTGGACTCCTGTAAAGTACAAGGTCAGCCAGACACTTCCATCAGCCTCGTTCTAATGTTCACATGTCAAATTCAAGATCTACTCATTACACATTCAACACAGTCACAGGCTACTAAAAAGTTTAAAGATGATTGCCAAAAAGAAAATATAAATAAATACATAATGCTATTTTAAAATAAAGTTTCTGTGCTATGATAGCAAAGTATGCATAACCATGTTTATAACAGATAAGAAGAAATTGGAAGATGTCTTTTAGAGACCTAAAATGTTTTACATTATTATGAAGTGTAAACATAATAAAAGAGATAAAAAGAAGTCCCACAATAAAAACAATAAGAGGAAATGGTATTGGAAGTAAGATATTGGAAGAAGGCTTTCATATTGATAGTGACAAATGTTAGAGTTGGCCATGGAAGCCTCGGTTTCCTTTAAGAAAAAGAATGAATGAAATAGCGATGTGCATGATGAAAACATAGATTTTCATTCATGCAAATAACATTGATCAAGTATGTAGTAAGTGCGTACTTCTCTGCATGGCCTCTTGGGAACAGAAATAATAAGGAAGCCACACTCCTGGTACTGAAAGTGCCTGTGAGGAGAAAAGACAAATACATGAAAAGAATGGTCAGATGCCAGAAAAAATCAGTCCAAGAAGGCACTATTCTCAATAGTCTATCTCTTAACAAATTTTTAGTCAGATAACATCTATGATTTAAGGACATTCTGTTAATACTGCACTTTAGAAAAAAATTGATAAAGGTATTGGACGGGGTTATAGTCAGTATCTCTCACCTCACTTATTCCACATCTAATCCTCATGGTTACCTTTCCCTTTACTTTGAGTGTATTCCATAAGGGGGCCAGAACAAAGAAGTCACCAACACACACATTCAGCAATTTTCAATCTATCACTATGGCTGCATTTATTCAGAAGACCTATTTTCTACATGTTATCTTGCAGCTGATGAAATAGATTGCAAATATAAATTGTCTCATGGGGTCTAAATTCTGTCCGGCCAATACCTACAGTAAGACTGAATAGCATTCAAAATTCTTCACAAAGAATTACTAATTAGTGGACTTCTCTGGTGGTCCAGTGGTTAAGACTCTGCACTTCCACTGCAGGGGTGCATGGGTTCCATCCCTGGTCGAACAACCAAGATTGTTCATGCCCTGAGGTTCAGTCAGAAAGAAAAAAAAAGAATTACTGATTAGTTCATCCAGTCCAGTGCTACAGACTGATGCAAATGCGGTTGTTCAATAACTTGTGTTGTGAAAAAGAAAGTTTCACAATGCCTAAGGTATTCCATATGAGCAACAGAAGCACGGTCACCCACGACCTGGAATCTATTATATTATAGAGACATGTCTTGTTTTCCATTCCATGTAGCATTTTTTTCCAGAAATTCACCTTGCTGGTTATCTTTTGCTGAATCTAGACACTTATCTAACTGGAAGTTTCAAAAGACTACAAAATTGATAGAGGGAAATGGTGAGGACTGGTAATGATGAAATTTAAAATGTCATGGAGTGTGAATTACTTATACATAAGTAAGCAGAAACTGACTGTATCTTCCAAAATTCCTTTCATTCCCAGGCTTCCATAGCAGATGTATATTTCTATAATTTCCTCTGTTCTGTACCATCAACCATGCTGCTACTGCTAAGTCGCTTCAGTTGTGTCCAACTCTGTGCAACCCCATGAACTGTAGCCCACCAGGCTCCTTTGTCCATGGGATTCTCCAAGCAAGAATACTGGATTGGGTTGCCATGCCCTCCTCGAAGGGATCTTTCTGATCCAGGGATTGAACCTATGTCTCTTACATCTCCTGTATTGGCAGGCACCTCCTTTACCACCACCACCAACCATAATTAGCCAAAATAATTGATAGCACCCTTCATTTATATAAGCAGATCATATTATGCTATTTTTTTCAGATTTATTTATTTAATTTATTTTTTATCTCTAAATTACAGTATTTTATTTTTAATTTTTTAATAAATTTATTCATTTTAATTGGAGGCTAATTACTTTACAATATTGTAATGGTTTTGCCATACATTGTTGCCATGAATCAGCCACAGGTGTACATGTGTTCCCCACCCTGAACCCCCCCTCCCACCTAATTATTTTTAAAAATCTAGTGCTAGGTTGATCATAACCTCTTCAGTTAGAGATTATTTTCCATATTTTGGATATGATTCTTTTCAGTTCAGTTCAGTTCGGTCGCTCAGTTGTGTCCAACTCTTTGCGATTCCATGGACCACAGCACGCCAGGCTTCCCTGTCCATCACCAACTCCTGGAGTTTACCCAAACTCATGTCCCTCAAGTCGGTGATGCCATCCAACCATCTCATCCTGTCATCCCCTTCTCCTCCTGCCCACAATCTTTCCCAGCATCAGGGTCTTTTCAAATGAGTCGGCTCTTCGCATGAGGTAGCCAAAGTATTGGAGTTTCAGCTTCAACATCAGTCCTTCCAATGAATATTCAGCACTGATCTCCTTTAGGATGGACTGGTTGGAACTCCTAGCAGTCCAAGGGACTCTCAAGAGTCTTCTCCAACACCACAGTTCAAAAGCATCAATGATTCTTTTAAGATACTACAATATCCCTAAGGTTTGAAGTCTTCTTTGATGTATTTTTAAAGTTATTTAAAAAGGAATTCTTGGGACTTTCCTGGTGTCTCAGTGGTAAAGGAATCTGTCTTGCAAAGCAGGGCGTGAGAGTTCTGTCCCTGGTTGGGGAAATAAGATCCCACATACCGCAGAGCAACTAAGCCCACATGCCACCACTACTGAATCCTGTGTACTCTGGGGCCTGAAAACTCACAGCTACTGAGCCCATGTGCCACATCAAAAGACACTGTATGATGCAACAAACATCCTGTGTGCCACAACTAAGGCCTGATGTAGCCTAATTAATTAATTAATTTAAAAAAGGAATTCTTATCTCCAGGTATCAACCTACCCATGGCAACCTATGATTTACATAACAAACAAGATACCAAGTGTACAAGTCACAGAATTCCTATTTAATGCTTCTACCAAGGAAAAATAACTTCCACATTTTTTATTGGATGCTAGTTTTTCAAATACCCTTCGCCAATATAGAGACTACCCAAGGACACTGATGAACATTTCTATTAAGCACCTATAGTGTACAGAGCCATTTTCTAGACACTATAGAAAATGCAAAACATAAAAAGAGAATGCCTGCCCTACATAAGCTTATTTAAAATGAGATCTAAGATAGACACAAGCAAAAGGAAAGAATAAAAATGAGTCTGATAATGCATTCAAGTTGTATATAAGATGCTACAGGATGCAAACAAAGGGATTAATCAACTGGGATAATGATAATTAGGGGAAACTCCTTGAAGTAGGACTGTTGAGATTTTTTTTTCCTTATTTCGGAAAATCTGGTCCAACCGTTTTTGGCAAAGTAAACTTCCACCTTAATGTGATTTGGGATCTGGGTGAAAACAACTGAATCTGTTCTTTTATAAGAAAAAAAAAGGGCAGAAGAGATTCATCACCTCTGCAAGGGGAAGAAAAACTATACTTCATCTTTAGGCACTCCCTCTTCTCTGAAATATGATTCATATCTTCCACCATGGAATAGTCTGTTTTGCCTTGCATTGTTCTACTGGATGATGGAGTAAGATGATAAAGCATTTCATCTGAGGATGCAAAACAGTGACAGGTTAGATTATACATTGAGGTTATTGGGATACAAATTTGATAGCTTAGGGCACCCTTTTCAGGAAAAGAAAACTGATGATCTTTTATATTTCTTGTAGGAACCAGCAATTTTGAACATATAAGTCTTCGCCAGCCCTAGTCAAAAGACACAAGGTCCTATATATATATATATATATATATATATATATATATATATAAATCTTCTTGCCAGTATTCTTGGAGTCTATTAACAAAGAAAATTCATCTCTGGCCTCAGCACACTGCTCCACTTTGAAGCTCTTTAAAAAATGATTCTACATGATATTCTTCACTTTTCACAGAGGAAAAAGTCATGTAACTGATTTAACCAAAAATTTAATAATTTTTGAATTAGAGCTGAATTGGTAGCCACTGTAAAATACAATTATATCCAAAGGAATAGTTACCTTTCTGACAAACAATGACAATCTGCATTTATTTAAACTCAGAGATGTAGATATGCTGTCTTTGGTATTACAGCATGATTTTCCTTAGCTCCATCTTTATCCAGAGCCAGATTACCCAAATTTAGAAAGAAGCTTAGATTCTGAGCCAAAACATAATTTTTGAATTGCCAGAAGCTGCCTGTTAATTTTTCCCATGTTCTTATAAATTCAATTAAAAGCTGAAGCTTAGATCAAACTAAAATGACTTGCTTCGTTATCAAACATCTAGCC
This sequence comes from Antilocapra americana, assembly GCA_007570785.1. Lineage (NCBI taxonomy): Eukaryota > Metazoa > Chordata > Mammalia > Artiodactyla > Antilocapridae > Antilocapra > Antilocapra americana. The sequence continues at coordinate 191,846 of ML660681.1, read as the reverse complement.
ATCCAGCTGTTCACAATATTAACGTTAATACATTTCATGTACAATAGTATTTTCTGATGTTCTCTGTAGGTTCCCTCGTGTCTGTAGTCAATTAATTATTTGTTATGTGTGTGCTTATGGCAGCCTGGCTTCCTGTTTCCACTACCTCTTCTGCTTCCTCAGAGCCCTAAAACACTTAAACACTGACATCCATGAATCATAACTAAATGCAATATCCTTTATTTTCTTTCCTCTGGAAACAGATCTCATACTAGAAGGGAGTGAAGTCTAACATCTCTGAAAAACTTAAATACAATTCTTCTTCATTATCAGACATTATAACCACAATCCATCTACCAATATATGTCAGTCATGGCAGATATCTGGCATCTTGACAAAAATTGTAGCACCTAATATGAATGAGGAGATGGCAAGATATGCTGTTCTCTTGAACTGAAGGTTGAAAATAGTGATGATTGAAATAACTGAGAAGCATCTTATTTTTATTTTCAGAAGGATTAAAAATAAATGCTTTGACTGGAATCCAAAGATGTATGTCTACCTGGTAGAAAGAGCCATCCCATTCAGTCAGTAACTAGTGATCATTATTAATGCACAGCAAATCATTATTAATGCACAGTAGTATGGAGAAGGAAATGGCAACCCACTCCAGTATTCTTGCCTGGAGAATCCCATGGACAAAGGAACCTGGAGGGCCACAGTGCATAGAGTCGCAAAGAGTTGGACACAACTAACACACACACACACACACACACAAAGTACTATTGCTAAGACAGACCCATACATATAGGAAAATTAATCAAAATGAGAGAAATTATTACCAACAAATAAGCAAAGCAGATTTGATAATCAGCAAAAATCATTGAAAAAAGAGTATTTTGGAAACAACACAATTTAAGCTACTTCCCTTCCTCATAGTAATCCTTCCTGGACTTCTATCCATCTGTAGCTTCCCGAATCATCTGCGTCCTTCTTAACCTGTCATGGAATTTTGGGCTATCTTAGTATCTGTTTAAGACTAACATACTATTTCTGTCCCAGTAACTACACATCCACACTACTTCCTAGCTTCAGTCATCACTCCTTTAGCAACACAAATGTTATGCCCATTCTAAATGATCCATACACATTCATACTCAACAGAGAACAAATTAGCAGGGAAAAAAACAGGGGAAAAGACATTTCAGATAGGGGAGATATGAAGCACAAAATACCACACTCTGTGTATAGAATTACAATCATTGCCAGTAGAAGAAGTACAGATTGAGGTTTATCAAAGGAAGGGGCATCCTCATGGCTTTCGATTACATGCCACGTGATCAAAAGTGCAAATTAAGCAAATATTTTCAGGCAATAGTGAGTCAAAGAGTTCATGTTTGGTGTATGAGTATTAAAGATACTAATATATAAGGCAAGTGATTGTAGCATCTTTATCCATACTTGATTGTTCTTTTGTCAATAAACTTTCATAATGTCCCCATCTCAACATACGCTATCAATGTTATTAAACTTTTGATTTCAAAATTTTATAATTAATTATGTTCATCTTTTCTTATTTATTAATTGACACAAGCTTTCTAATATGGTATCTCTCAAAGTATCAACTCTAGACACCTACATCAGAAACCTCACTTGATGCTTGTTAACATGTAGGTTCCTAGAACTTAGGTCAGATTTGCTGAATCAAAGTGCCACCTAGGAATCTGAATTTTGACAAGCATTCTCAGCTGATTTTGATGCACAGTGAAATCTAACCACATCACAGCATGATACCTATCTGTGGTGAATTAGACTAGGGTCACTGCTGACAGAAAGTTAGTACAATCTGACTTTTGTCACTGAATGTGGTGTCAGTGTTTGCCAAGGCATATTTCTCAGAGCCCTGCTCACTGGAGATGCTCTTGAACAAAATTTCTGTGGTCAAATGCATTTCACACACCATCAAAATTACATATTGTTATTATTAATTATAATTAATAACATATTAAAGGTTCTGAGAAGTCCTGCATTAAAAGAAAAACAGCATTTCCCAAATTTATTTGACTATGAAACCCTTTATTATCATAAATCTATTTATATACTATAGGATGAAATGCTAATATGAGTATATTTCTAAAATAATGCTCTCATGCTCCACTGTTAAATATGGTACTGGTGTTTATCATATTATTGAATTATTTTCCATTTCCAGTTTATTAAGATTTTTAAAAATCAGGGTTATATTGGGATATATTTAAAAATCAGGGATATAACTGATGGGGTCAATGCACTCATGAAAACAAAATACATTGAAATACCATATGGTTTTTCAATAAATCACTCAATTTATTAATGTGTTAGCTATGATCTGAATATCTTTATAGTAAGAAGTCCATCAACAAAACTTAATTGACAAATTGTGAGTCAGAAAACAGAGGCTCAGTTCTCCTGTTAGAATGTTAAAAAAATTTTTTTGTTAGATCACTAAGTGAGGAATCATTTGGAGACATGAGCAGATCAATTGCAATTTGTAAAGCCACCTTTAGCAGTTATAGTTAAGATGGTTTTCAATGACTGCCTCATTAGAACGTGGCATCCCCCTTTCCTGTAGCACACATGATGTATTCTCTGCTATCTGGCTGTGGATTCACTGCAGTGTGGATTTATTTGTGAGATTCTGAGCACATCTTCATCATCTCGCATCAGACTACTGAACAGCCCCTCAATCCCAGAACTCTGGAAACAACACCAGAAACATCTGACTCTGTCTGCTCAAATATTACCCAAGCAGCCTTCCTTCTGCCTGTTTACACATTAGAGCCTAGAGAGCAAACTTTCACCTTTATAGAAATAATATTTCCAGAAGGAAAAATGTATTATATTTATTTATCAACTCTATTGATCTTACTTTTATCACTTTTCCAGTTTTGTCATCATCACTTCGTTGTTTCCTTGGGAGCCTCTAACTTCTCTATAGGGTTTTTAAATAAAATCAAGTCCATTTAGGAAAGGACAGATATGGAATCGTTTTAAAGCTGGGAACAAGTATGATACTAGTAGTAATTGAAGAAAAAAGGTAGAAATCATTTGCTTAAAAGACTGTATGAAATATTATAGAATGTCCCATCGTGAAAAGCAGTTTAGCACAGAACTAGCAATCAAGGCTTTTTGCCAGCCTCCTTAGCAGCTGTTAAAACTTGTTTGGAACCTTTGCATGAGAAAGGCTGCAGCAACTGTAAACTACAGTGGTTCATCTGAAATACATTCATGGTTACGAAAAGCACAGCAAAACATCTGCAAAAGAAAGCAAGCACTAGGGGGTTAGAAGGGCAAGTTAGTGAAGCTTCCCAGAATTATCTCAGGGCCTGTCAGGGAAGGTTAAAAAAGAGGCTTCCCTAGCAGCTGCCAGAGACAGAACTGAAGCTGCCAAGAGTTAAAGGAAGCGAACAAAGGGTAGAGGGACCCAGAGGATTTCTATCTTGTAGGTTCAGTGTGAGGAAATGTAGAAAGGCGCTAAGCTCCAAAGTAGAGAAGTACGTTAGAAAATTGAATGGATTGAGTCTTGTATGATCAACACAGTTTGCACACAAACAAAAAGATAAATTCTGTAATGGGAAAAGTACAAATTACAGTGACTTCCAAAAAGTAGCTTATCCAATGCTCCTTCAGATGCAGTAAAAACTGCATTTCCACATGGGCTAATAAATTAGGAACTTGATCAGAAAGATTGAAAAATGTGTTTGCAAAAGAAAATTGAACATTTGAGTGGAAAGTCAAAGAAGGCAACATGAAGAATTCCAAGCAATTAATACTCCTAAAGATTGACAAGCATTTGAGTCAAGTTCACAATAAATGCAGAAAAACATATTCAGGAATTTAAGAAGACATCAACTATTACCAGTGGGTTATTTTGGCCTCCATTTACACTGGCCAAGTGGTTTACACGCTATCATTCCTCTTTCTTATAATCTTCTATGTCATTACTAGGTCAAATATATGTTAAATGGAAATTTACAGAGATTTATGTTAAAAACTTTCACAATAAAATGCAAGTCTCTGTTGATTAACTTTCCATAATTAAGTGTTTATCAGCAACCTTAGACTTGCTATAGAATAATGTAATGTATAGAATGTTCAATGCACTTATTTTCTGAAGAGTTATAAATCTAAGATTGCACTGGATAGCTGCCATGGTCTTCTAACATATTACAAGACAGCGTTGGTGATTGCTATGCATTTAAAAGATTGTTGTGCAATTAAAACACTGAATAAGTGAATATTAGAGCACTTACTTAAAGCTACACTCCCTGAAGTTAATAAAACATAGAAATATTTTTTAGGTTCCAAGTTAAATTTTAAGTTCATACTACTTTCTACATCTTACTGTTAGATTAAGTGGACTCCTAAATTGAGTGATAATATGTTAACATTAGAATAATTATACAAGAAGTCAGAACAAAGTAAACAGTTTTGTATTATAAATTTCTAACTCTGTGTTTATAAACAACATTTCTTAAGGAGGTTTATCCTGTATCGATGCAATAGTTTTCCTTAATATTAGAATTGCCACATTCCAAATTCCTCCATACCAAGTCAATCTACTACCATCAATTAACTTCCCAGAGTCAATGCTATTTCTGCATCATCTTCCATGATGTCCCCCTACTCTAAACATTCTCACGTGTGTGCATGCTCAGTTGCTTCAGTTGTGTCCAACTCTTTGTGACCGTATGGACTATAGCCCACTAGGCTCCTCTTTCCATGGGATTCTCCAGGCAAGAATGCTGGAATGGGTTGCCACGCCCTTCTATAGGGGATCTTCCGGACCCAGGGATCAAACCGGCATCTCTTATGTCTCCTGTGTTGGCAGGTGTATTCTTTACCACTAGTGCCACCTGGGAAGCCCCTGGGAGTTAATGTCTCTGACCTATTTTTTCATCTACTAATGATAAATTATGTGCTAATTCATTACACAGTATTCTCAATTAAATGAGATGAAAAACTTTGGAGGCTAAAGAGTGTGTGTGTGTGTGTGTGTTTCTTCTATAATCAATATTTGTATATATAGTCACTGAGATCCTGGATTTTGATATTTAAATTGTTCAGTAAGTTTTCAGAATTAAAAAAAAAAAAAAGACTTGTCCTGGCCAGCTGTTTTTATAGCTCCTGTCTACTAGCTGGCTTTAAATAATAACAACAGAAAGAGAATGTATACCATTATTTACAGATACTGTCAAACTGTCAAATACGTGTTCCCTGAATTTCTTGCCCCTCTTCCACTACTTGTCTCTTGCTTTCAGAGAGTTTAAATAATCTCATACCCACTCCCGGGCTTCTGACTGTCCAAACTCACTTGGCTTTCACTTTTCTTTAAGTATAAATCGCATGTACCTTTCTAAGACTCAGTTACTACATTTACTTAGCCGCATTCTAAGTAAAACCAAAAAATGCAGAAATGTTTATATTGCAATAACATCTTCTAATATGATTCTGCCATTGCTATTTGAAAATATAGGTTTTATTATCCAGTTAAAATAATGCAGAATAGAAAATATCTGTATCTGGAAACACTGGGTATCAGATTTGCAAACTTCCAAAATACATAGATTTTAATTTATTTCTGCAATATCCTAATAAATTATCAACTTTAATTCCTAGTTGTTTTTATTGAATAAATCGATTCCCTACAAAGCTGAATGTAAATGTGCTACTCAAATAATTTCTATGACTAATTATGATTTTCTGTGAAAATCTCCAGCAAATTCTTATCCCCAACCTTCTGAACCTAATAAGCCCTTATCATTTCTGAATGATTGAACTGTCCACCTGTGTGGATCTTGGGACTATCTGGTGTTATGAGCAGTGATGGCCAGAGAAGCAGAGTAATGGAAATGGCCAAATAAAAAAAAAGCCCACATATTTTCTATACCAAAACACAGTTGCTGCTTCAGCGCAAAAGACACTGAAAGTCAGGATATGGCAAAGAGTTAATATTTCTGTAAGATGAAGCTTTACATTTCTGTCTCTTTGTGTTTGCCAACAAAATGAAATTATGGCATTACCTATCATGTTTCCTACCATTATCTTATGCGCTCTTAACATTTGTAATATAAGCACCTCAACTGTTTACCTCTAATGTTACCATAAACACTCTCATAATAGACCCTTCTAATTAATTGGTGAACAATTGATCACTGATGCCAGCCTGCTAATAAATCTATAATGGATGAAAACAATAATACTTATATACTAAGATTTTAGCAGAATCTGTGCTAGAATCTATAATAACTAATATTTAGAAACCTTGCTTGGGGGAAGATGTAACCTAGATTGCCACAAATGGATTTGAAACCTGTTCAAAAGCAAACCACACAGCATTACCCCCACATTTTGAATCAGTTAATAATGACCATAAGTGGAATGATTGAAAAGTCTGACTGTCCTTTTTTGACACTTGAAATGTTTCTGGGATATACATAAACAAGAAATTGAAAATATAAAGAAAAGCACTGTGGCTCCAAAAACCCAGTTATTCACCCAAAAGACATTATTAGGTACCCTGAGTTATTCAAGTATGGTTTTCCTGTACTTTTATGCGGTATCCTCACACCCAAAAGCCAAACCCCCAAACTCACCAGTAGTCAAAGATCTTAAAACTGCTTGGCATACTCTAAAATTTAATTGACCTTCTTTAAATACAATCCTGACAAGAAATACAAAACAGTATATTCATTTCCAAGGGCTGCTATGAAAAAAAAAAAAAACACCACTAACTGGGTGACTTAAAACCATAGAATCTTACTCCCTCACAGTTCTGGAGGCCAGAAGGTTGAAATCAAGGCGTTGGTAGTGTCCTTCTTTCTCTGTAGCCTCTATGAGTGGATCTTTCTTTGCTTTTTCCAACTTCCGGTGGCCCCAGACTTCCACTGGCTCGTGGTAGAATAATTCCAGTCTCTGCCTCTGTCTTCACATGGCTGTCTTCCTTGTGTCTACATGTGTCCAAGTTTCCCTCTTGTAAGGACCACATTATTACTTGCTCTTAACTTGATTACATTTGCAAAGACCTTATTTCCAAATCAGGTCACAGTAACATAAACCAAGAATTAGGCTTGTCATACCTTTTTTTTTTTTTTTCCTGGGAGGGGACGGCCACAATTCAGCCTATAACACTGGGCAAAAATGATGCCCGGATGCCCCCGCTTCAGGTTCTATCTTTCCTTAACTCTTCCACTCAAATGTTGAACAGGAAATCCAATTACATTCTAGAGATTTAATTTTGATGTATTTTTTAATAAAATACTGACTAAATGTGACACTCAGTTAAATGCAAGCACAGAGATTCAATTTACTTATTTATTTTTTAAAAAATCGCTTTTCAACTTTCTTCCAGATCCTACACTGGATAAATATATATCTCAGAACTAGAATCAAGTACACAGTCATTAAAGACCAAAACCCACAGATGTCACAGGCTCCATGTGGCTGATGCCTTTAAGCAGACAGTCCGCTACAATCTGTACCAACTGACACTTCCAGGTGGTGGACAAACGAAGCCCCAGGGAAGCCACATTGCTTCCATCTAGCTTCAGGGTAACATATATCACAGAAATCAACTTTTATTATTTTAAAAAAATTCCCCTTAGGTGATCTAGGTGTTGCTTAATTGCCTTCCTTCTTCTTAAATTCGTCCTGGGAAAAAGTGAGTAGTAACATAACTTCTGTTATTTGGTGAGACTTGTATCTTTAGGTGAATGCTGATGATGAATGAAATTGCATCCCTATTATGAGATGACAGTCACAGGGGCAGGCTTATATAGAGATGTCTTAAGGAAAGTATAATAGCTAGGACAATTTTTATCATAGGCTAGTGATATATTCTTGTAAAAGAAAGTGATGAATCGATTCATCACTGTCAGAACAATACTTTTCTTAAAGCATTCTTGAAATGTTCAGTTGCTACACCTGATTAACTGAAATGCAAAACAAAATAAGCAGATGGCAATGACATTTGCCATCCTATAGGGAGGAATTGTGTAACGTGTTCCTTGCACCTAAACTTTTCTAAGCCTTTTAACTCTCAAATCTAGGTATAAATCTCCCTCACAACTCTCAAATCTAGGTATAAAGCTCCCTCACACTCTGAGCTGGATGAGGCTCCCTGGCAGGAGGAAGAAAGGGATCCCTAGGCCAATCAATATCTTGTTGTTGTTCAGTTGCTCAGTGGCGTCCAACTCTTTGCAACCCCACGGACTGCAGCATGCCAGGCTTCCCTGTCCTTCACTATCTCCCAGAGCTTGCTCAAAGTCATGTCCATTGAGTCAGTGATGCCATCCAACCACCTCAGTTTCTGTCGTCCCCTTCTCCTCCAGCCTACCTGCTCAAAATAAAGATGTTTTGCTGGTGTTCCCATGCTGACCTGTACTCTTGTTTTCACCCTATTTTTTGTGTACTAGATTCTAATAGACGACGTAGTTCCTATAACTAGATTTGGTCTTCTGCCTGAGAATCTAATTCTCTGCCTGGGTTTCTATACCATTCCCCAAGGCTAGAATTCTGAATGATCACTGAGTCCTGGCAAAATCTCGGCTCTATCCTAAATCCCAGTTCCTATTTCTGGCTAAGTAACGTCTACTGAAGATCTACTTAAGGCCAATTTGCTACTGCTTGTATCTGTACTGTCTGCCAGAACCGAGTGGTAGACCACATTGAGTCTCATCTTATATTCTCATATCCCTTATTCCTGTCCTGCCCTTCCAGTGATTAATCAGATATGGCTTCCAGTTAACCTTAGTCTGACCCATTTAATACTCCAGTTATGAAATGAGATAGGGGCTGGCCAAAAAGTTCATTCAGATTTTTCCTTATAATCTTACGGAAAAACTTGAACAAAATTTTTGGTCAACCGAATAGTTTGTTGAAAGTGATAACTCCAAATGAGCAATCAGTCAAAATACAAGCACCTGTAGAAATAATAAGTATAGTCACATATTAACTTGTTTCAGAAATTAAGTGGCATACTTCTGACATTGTCCACTATGACTTTTATTATCTGTGTTGAAGGTGTTTGGAACTTCTGTTTTCCCCTAGGTAATCTAGTAGTGTCTTAATTCCTTTCTTTCTTTCTTTTTTTTTAATCAATAGGTATAGGATCAAGCCTGTGTGTGTTTATTAGTAATCTTCATCTCAAAATTGTTTCAAGCTTAAATCTTCATTGGTTGTCTCTGATTTTATTAATATACAGAGTTTCATACTGATGTTGAGATCTTTTTAAATTTGAATATTGCTCTCCCATCAGATGAAGAAGAATTTTCTTGATAAGAATTCCCCTATTGTAAACTGAATTATGTCCATCCAAATGTCATATGTTGAAGTTTTAACCTCCAATATCACAGAATGTGACTAATTTTGGAAATAAGGCCTCTAAAGAGATAGTTAAGGTTAATGAGGTCATAAGGATGGGGCCCTAATCCAAATAAAATTGGTGTCCTTATAAGAAGAGGAAGAGACACCAGGGCTATGCACTCAGAGTAAAGGTAATGTAAGTATACAGTAAGAAGACTGACATTTGCAAGCAAAGGAGAGAAGCCTCAGGAGAACGAACCCTGCTGACTCCTTGATCTTAAACTTCTACCCTCCAGAGCTGTGAGAAAGTAAAATTATGTTGTTTAAATCACTCAGTTGGTGGGCTTACATTATGGCAGCCCTAGCACACTAATATACACCCTTTTAAGTCACAACCCTTGAGTTAAGAACAAAAAGAGGATGATCTTTGACACTTTGTAATATCTTATTCTTGATATTTGTTGCTCTCCTAGAAAACAAAACATGGGCTTCTACTATTTGTGTTAAGAATAATATATTTTAATAATCATGTTTTAGAAATTTATTTCTTTTTTATTTTTTATTTTATTTTTATTTTTTAGTGTCTTTTTAAAATTTTATTTATTTATTAATTTTCTTTACATTATCGTGTTGGTTTTGCCATACATTGACATGAACCTGCTATGGGTATACATGTGTTCCCCTTCCAGAACCCAATGTGTGAAATCAATCACCAGCCCAGGTTTGACGCTTGATACAGGGTGCTCAGGGCTGGTGCACCGGGATGACCCAGAGAGATAGAAATTTATTTCTAATTGGAGGATAATTGTTTTACAGTGTTATGTTGGCTTCTGCCATACATCGACATGAATCAGGCCCCCCTCCTCTTGAACCTCCCTCCCACCTTCCACCCCATCCCACCCCTCTAGGTTGTCACAGAGCACTGGGTTGGCACACCCTGCATCATACAGCAAATTCCCACTGGCTATCTATTTTACATATATAATGTATATAATTCAATGCAGAGGGTGGGATGAATTGAGAGAGTAACAATCATTTTTAACCACTAGTTATACCTAGAAATTTTAGAAAGTTGATTAATAGTCAGGAAAACTGATTGTAATCTGTCTAGCCAATTAACCAGTCATGAGACCTTGTTCAGCATTTTTAGTCTTGAACTTTGGTTTATTTATCTAGATGAAGGGGATAACAAGTCTTGTCTTGCTCACCACAAAAAGCACTCTCAGAATCAAAAGTGAAAGAGTATGAAAGTATTTTGAAGTTGTGAAGCTCTATAAAAATGCAAGGTCTTTGTTTTAGTAAAAGGCAAGGTTTGCTTAGCATTTATAAAGAAGCCTTTTTGTCCCCCCAAATTCACCAAGTGTTGAGGAATAACCCTAAAGTAATGCACTGTATACCCAAGAAAATCTACAGGGGAGAAAAGACCTAAGAAACCCATAGTTCTGATATATTTTGGTAATAAAAAGTATCAGCTTTGGAGGAGGGGGACAGATACATTAAGAGTTTTGAATTAGCAGATATAAGCTATTTTATATAAAATAGGTAAACAACAAGGCCTTACTATATAGCACAGGGAAGTATATTCAATATCTTGTAATAAACTATAATGGAAAAAAATCTGAAAAAGTATATACAGCTTCCCTAGTGGCTCATATTTTAAAGAATTTGCCTGCAATGCAGGAGACCCAGTTTCAATCCCTGGGTCAGGAAGATCCCCTGGAGAAAGGAATGGATACCCACTCCAGTGTTCTTGCCTGGAGAACTCCATGGACAGAGGATCCTAGCAGGCCATAGTCCCTGGGGTCCCACAGAGTCAGATATGACTGAGCAACTAACACTAACTAATACTAATATACATTATCTGATTGGAAATCCGTCCCAAATATTCATTGGAAGGACTGATGCTGAAGAAGCTGAAGCTCCAATACTTTGGCCACCTGATGAGAAGAACTGACTAATTGGGAAAAACCCTGATGCTGGGAAAGATTGAAGGCAGGAGGAGAAGATGCTTGGATGGTGTCACTGACTCGATAGACATGAGTTTGAGTGAGTCCGGGAGATGGTGATGAACAGGGAGGTCTGGCGTTCTGCAGTCCATGGGGTTGCAAAGAGTTAGATACGACTGAGCGACTGAACTGAATTGAATATACATTATGGAAATCACTTGGTTGTACACCAGAAACTAACACAACATTGTAAATCAACTATACTTCAATTAAAAAATAAAAATAAAAGCACCAGTTTAAGCCCAGAAAAATCTGAATTTAAGCTCTGCCAGTTCTCTCTGACTAATGCAGTTCTTTCAACCTTAGTTTCCTCATCTATAAAGGGGGGAAATATTATTTACCTCATAGATTATTTACCACAGTAACTGAGATAATCATGAATGTAAAGGAAGTAACACCATATTAATAAAGCATACAGTAAGCACTCAATAAATATTGGTTATCATTATCTTTGATAATTTTTTTATTGCTACTAAAAGCCTAGACATTTTTCAGGAGACTGTGACTGTTCTCACACTTTCTCAAACCCAAACTGTACTATACCTTAACACCTTCAATCCTCACAGATAAACCTTGCAGAATAACTGGGTGGTGGTGTTAGCTGTGCAATTATGTCTGACTCTTTGCTATCCCATGGACTGTAGCCCACCAGACTCCTCTGACCATGGGATTTTCAAGGCAAGAATACTGGAGTGGGTTGCCATTCCCTTCTCCAGGGGATCTTCCCAACCCAGGAATTGAACCCAGGTCACCTGCATTGCAGACAAATTCTTTACTGTCTGAGCCACCAGGGAATCCTGTAGAATAACTAGAGAAATGCAAAACCTAGAAAGTGATCACAGAAAGGAAACTGGTTCAAAAGGAAAAAACACATGTGGTTTCCATTTTCCTGAAAGAGAAGCCAAAGTCTGATGGCAATGTCAGGCCAAACTGAATGGCACAACCCACATTTAGATTCTACATGAGTGGGGCCGGGTGGCCAGGCATAGACTGCAGGGAATCTGACCAGCTGGTCACAGGTCAGCATTTAAGCAATGAGATTCAAACTGGTTTTAAATAAGGAAACAGCAGAACTGAGGCCGAGATGGGGAATAGGAGAATAGATGGGGTGGTTCACACAAAAGCATAACTGGGGTAGGACACAAGAAGTGCCTGTCTGATGGCCAGCTCTCTGTGCTGATTCAAACATCCTTGTGAGTTTAAGTAGTTAAAGACTAGTAGATGTGCACAGTACTGGTGAATGAGGCTGTGACCTCCAGGTCTGATGAACAGATGTGAGAGTTGGACCATAAAGAAGGCTGAGCTCCAAAGAATTGATGCTTTCAAATTGTGGTGCTAGAGAAGACTCTGAGTCTCCTGGACATCAAGGAGATCAAACTAGTCAATCCTAAGGGAAATCAACTCTGACTATTCATTGGAAGGACTGATACTGAAGATGAGACTCTGGTACTTTGGCCACCTGATGCAAAGAACTGACTCACTTGAAAAGACCCTGATACTGGGAAAGATTGAAGGCAAAAAGAGAAGAAGGCAGCAGAGGATGAGATGGTTAGATAGCATCATTGATTTAGTGCACATGAGTTTGAACAAACTTCTAGAGATAGAGGAGGACAGAGGAGCCTGGTGTGCTGCAGCCCATGGGTTCACAAAGAGTCGGACACGACTTAGTGACTGAACAAGAACAGCAATAACCCAAAGCACAGTGGGGAGAGTAACTAATAAGCAGTGAATCCAGGATTCAAAACTAGCCAGTTGATCCCCAGTTTCCCAAACACCAATACTGAGCATCTAGTAATGCTTCAATAAGTATTTCTCCTATCAATGCGTAAACAAATATTGAGAGAAAAAGTTGTAATTGTATGTATACATGCCAATCCTCTTGGATGGCAAGTACAGTGGCTGTAAAGAAAATGTCTATTGTTCTTGTATGTACCACTTCCTCCCCCATAGTCAGTATGTGCAGATCATTGGTACTGGTGAGAGAAAGAAGAGTTGGATTTGATGTTTCACAGACAATTACACTTAACATGTCCACAGAAGCACTCTTCTTTATTCCTCAAACCTGCTTTACCTTTAGTCTTTCTGATCTCAATGAACCTTGTTGACTTTATCTCCAAAATATTTCCACATCTGACCATTTCTCTGTACTCCCCGTGATACCACCAGTGATATGCTGGCTGTCCGGTTTCTGCCCTGCTCTCTTTTGAGCAGCCATTATTATTCCATTAATAACCTAAATCAGATTGTGTTATTGTGCTGTTCACCTCAATGGCCCCATATCACTATGAGTAAAAGATAAAGAACTTACAAATGGCCTCCATGGCTTTACAGGACTATCTATCTGACCACATCCTCTAAACACCTGTCTCAATCATGATCACTCAACTCCAGCCATATTGGACTTTGCATTGCTTCTGTAACTCATGAGGAATGTTCCCCACAAAAGGTCTATGTCTCTGCCTGAAATTTTCCTTCTGCCATACCTGTATGGCTCACTTCTCACCTCTTCTATGTACTTTTGTGTATGTCAGCTCAGCCCAGTATATCTTGACCACCCTATGTGCAATCCCACCCTCAATATTAAAAAAGAAAAACCACTAACACCCTAATTCAAAAATATACAAACACCCCAATGTTCATAGCAGCACTATTTATAATAGCTAAGACATGAAAGCAACCTAAGTGTCCATTAACAAATGGATAGACAAAGAAGATGTGGTACATATATACAATTGAATGTCAGTCAGCCATAAGAAACAATGAAATCTTGCTATTTGCAGCAATATGTATGGACTTGGAGGGCATTTTGCTCAGTGAAATAAGTCAGAGAAAGAGAAAGAGTATATGATATCATTTATATGTCAAATCTAAAAAATATAACACACTAGGGAAAATCACATAAAGAAGCAGACTCAAAGATATAGAGAACAAACTAGTGATTACCAGTGGTGGGGGCCAATATAAGAGTGAGAGAGTGGAAAATACTAACTATTTGGTATAAGATGGGCTATGAGAATATATTGTACAACACAGGGAATATAGCCAATACTTTGTAATAACTGAATCAAAAGTAACCTTTAAAATTGTATAAAAATAAAAAAATTTAAAAGTAAATAAATAAAATATAACCTTCACCTCTGCACTTCAGATCTCCTTAGCTTCCTTTATTTATTTTTTTTCTAAAACCATTAGCTTTAGAACACATAATAAATTTCACTGATACATTCTCTTTACTGTCTCCCTCTACTACAATGTTAACTAACTCCATGAGGGCAAGTATTTTTATCTGGTTTCTACACTGACATATCTAAATCACCTAGAATGGAGCCAGGCATCAGTCAATTAATATATGTTTACTGAATTAGACAGGAGATTCCCATGTGCAATATTAATGAGCAGACCTCAAGTTAAAGAAAATCTATGTGGTTACACTGAAAGCAATATTTCAAGATGACTCAAGTCAATGACAAGCTGTTTAAGGAACTAAAACTCATCCCTGAAACCCTACCTTGTTTCCCCTAAGGTAACATAAGTTCAGTACAGTTCAGCTAAGTCCCTCAGTCGAGTCCAGCTCTTTCTGACCCCATGGACTGAAGCATGCCAGGCCTACCTGTCCATCATCAACTCCCAAGGTCTACTCAAACTCATGTCCATTGAGTCAGTGATGCCATCTAACCACCTCATACTCTGTTGTCCCCTTCTCCTCTTACCTTCAATCTTTCCCAGCATCAGGGTGTTTTCAAAAAAGTCAGTTCTTCACATCAGGTGGTCAAAGTATTGGAGTTTCAGCTTCAAAATCAGTCCTTCTGATGAAATTCAGGACTGATTTCCATTAGGATAGATGACTGTGTCTCCTTGCTGTCCAAGGGACTCTCAAGAGTCTTCTCCAACACCACAGTTCAAAAGCATCAATTCTTGGGCTTTCTTTATACTCCACTCTCACATCCACACATGACTACTGGAAAAACCACAGCCTTGACTAGACGGACCTTTCTTTACAATGACTCTGCTTTTTAATATGCTGTCTAGGTTGGTCATAATTTTTCTTCCAAGGAGCAAGTGTCTTTTAATTTCATGGCTACCATCACCATCTGCAGTGATTTTGGAGTGGCCCCCCCAAAAAATCAGCCACTGTTTCCCCATCTATTTGTCATGAAGTGATGAAACCAGATGCCATGATCTTAGTTTTCTGAATGTTGAGCTATAAGCCAACATTTTCACTCTCCTCTTTCACTTTCATCAAGAGGCTATTTAGTTCTTCTTCATTTTCTGCCATAAGGGTGGTGTCATCTGCATATCTGAGGTTATTGACATTTCTCCTGGCAATCTTGATTCCAGCTTGTGCTTCCTCCAGCCCAGTGTTTCTTGTGATGTACTCTGCTTCAGAGTTAAATAAGCAGGGTGACAATATACAGGCTTGACGTACTGCTTTTCCTGTTTGGAACCAGTCTGTTGTTCCATTTTCAGTTCTAACTGTTGCTTCCTGACCTGCATACAGGTTTCTCAAGAGGCAGGTCAGATGGTCTGGTATTCCCATCTCTTTAAGAATTTTCCACAATTAATTGTGATCCACACAGTCAAAGGCTTTGGCATAGTCAATAAAGCAGAAATAGATGTTTTTCTGGAACTATCTTGCTTTTTTGATGATCCATTGAATGTTGGCAATTTGATCTCTGGTTCCTCTGCCTTTCCTAAAACCAGCTTGAACATCAGGAAGTTCACAATTCATGTACTGTTGGAACCAGGCTTGGAGAATTTTGAGCATTACTTTACTAGTGTGTGAGATGAGTGCAATTATGCAGTAGTTTGAGCATTCTTTGGCATTTCCTTTCTTTGGGATTGGAATGAAAACTGACCTTTTCCATTCCTGTGGCCACTGCTGAGTTTTCCAAATTTGCTGACATATTGAGTGCAGCACTTTTACATCATCATCTTTCAGAATTTGAAATAGCTCAACTGGAATTCCATCACCTCCACTAGCTTTGCTCATAGTGATGCTTCCTAAGGCCCACTTGACTTCACATTCCAGGATGTCTGGCTCTAGGTGAGTGATCACACCATCGTGATTTACTGGGTCATGAAGATCTTTTTTGTACGGTTCTTCTGTGTATCCTTGCCACCTCTTCTTAATATCTTCTACTTCTGTTAGGTCCATACCATTTCTGTCCTTTATTGAGCCCATCTTTGCATGAAATGTTCCCTTGGTATCTCTAATTTTCTTGAAGAGATTGCTAGTCTTTCCCATTCTATTGTTTTCCTCTATTTCTTTGCACTGATCACTTAGGAAGGCTTTCTTATCTCTCTCTGCTATTCTTTGGAACTCTTCATTCAAATGGGTATATCTTTCCTTTTCTCCTTTGCCTTTCCCTTCTCTTTTCACAGCTGTTTGTACGGCCTCCTCAGACAACCATTTTGCTTTTTTGCATTTCTTTTTCTTGGGGATGGTCTTGATCCCTGTCTCCTGTACAATGTCATGAACCTTTGTCCATAGTTCATCAGGCACTCTGTGTATCAGATCTAGTCCCTTAAATCTATTTCTCACTTCCACTGTATAATTGTAAGGGATTTGATTTAGGTCATATCTGAATGGTCTAGTGGTTGTCCCTACTTTCTTCAGTTTAAGTCTGAATCTGGCAATAAGGAGTTCATGGTCTGAGCCACAGTCAGCTCCCGGTCTTGTTTTTGCTGACTGTATAGAGCTTCTCCACCTTTGGCTGCAAAGAATATAATCAATATGAATTCAATGTTGGCCATCTGGTGATGTCCATGTGTAGAGTCTTCTCTTGTGTTGTTGGAAGAGGGTGTTCGTTATGACCAGTACATTCTCTTGGCAAAACTATATGAGCCTTTGCCCTGCTTCATTCTGTATTCCAAATCCAAATTTCCTGTTACTCCAGGTGTTTCTTGACTTCCTACTTTTCCATTCCAGTCCCCTATAATGAAAAGCTAGTAAAGTTATATTCTAACTGTTCTGGTATTTTCCTTTTATATTCCATAGTTACAAAGTAGATCCACCATCCAGAACAAAATGCACATCAGTACACAATAAATCAACATAAAAATAATACTTCTAAAATTCTGCCCTCCAAATGAGCAAATGAAAATGGACTGTTCCAAATGTTAGCAGCAAATCTGAAACATTCATGAAAAGCAACACATTTGGTAAACTCATAAAAACCTTTTTTTTTTTTTTTTGCCACACCAGACAGTCAAGCAGGATCTTAGTTCCCCAACCAGGAATTGAACCTGTGCCACTTGCAGTGAAAGTGTGGAGTCTTAACCACTGGACAGCCAGGTAAGTCTTCTGATAGCTCATTTCTTTTTAATTCTGAAAAATATCCCAATATCTGAGGTACCACAGTTTGT
Organism: Antilocapra americana; assembly: GCA_007570785.1. Classification (NCBI taxonomy): domain Eukaryota; kingdom Metazoa; phylum Chordata; class Mammalia; order Artiodactyla; family Antilocapridae; genus Antilocapra; species Antilocapra americana. Next base: position 174,153 of record ML660681.1, on the reverse strand, counting down.
TTATCCTTTTACCTATTGAAGGATATGACCTAGTTTTTTTTTTAACCAACACAGTGAAAAAATAAACAAAAAAACCCCCAAAAGAACATTTTTATGCAAGTTCCCTGGCTGTGCAGTGATTAAGACTCTGTGCTTCCACTGCAGGAGGCATAGGTTCAATACCTGGTCAGGGAACTAAGATCTTCCATGCTGCAAGACATGGCCAAAAGAAAAAAAAGAAGAAGAAATAAAATCATGAAAAGACAAGGAAGAAACTAAATGTATATTGCTAGGCAAAAGAAGTCAGTCTGAAAAGGCTACACTCTGTATGACTGCAACTATATGACATTCTGGAAAAGACAAAACTACAGAGACAGTACAAAGACCAGTGGTTGCCAGGGATTAAGAGAAAATGATGAATAGAAGGAGCACAGAAGATTTTTAGGGAGGTTAAAACATTCCCTGTGTACTACAACAGTGCATACATATCATTGTACATTTGTCCAAACCCATAGAATGTACAACACCAAGAGTGAACCCTAAAATAAACTTTGGACTTTGGGTGATAATGACATGTCTATGTAGGTTCATCAATTATAACAAATGTTGGGAATGTTGAAAACAGGGGAAACTGTGCGTGTGTAGGGGCAGGAAGTATATGGGAAACATCTGTACTTTCACCTCAATTTTGCTATGAACCTAAAACTGCACTAAAAAAAAAATTAAGGTCTGACTTTTTTATATAAAAAGGGCAGCTAAGGGGAATAACATGTTGCAAACATTTCCATTTGCAATCAGTTAAATAATACCATTATTACAGAAGTAGTATATATGCACTGTAGAAAATTAGAAAATGCAAGTTAGCAAAAATTTAAAAATTAAGACTTCACATCGCCAACTCCAGAGATCCCGATCTGTGTTAATTCTAGTACATATGCATCTTAACTTCCTTTAAGCATGCATATAGACAATATATGAGCTTATATATTTTTGACCAAAACAACATCACACTGTTCAGCACTTGCATTTCATAAGTCAGTGATCTTCATCCTTCCATTTCAGTAAGATTTCATCTCATCTAATATCTAAACTACATTGAAGTTTCCCTCAAGGGAAAGAAAAACAGTGTTTCTTGTTAGTTTGTCAAGAACAGTATCCAATTCCGGAGAATATATTAAAAAATTACTTTTAAAGTAATAGTAACTCAAACTTCTTTAATCATATTATTTTATTAGAAAAATGCAAATCAAATCTTCAATCAGATATCACCTCATCCCAGTCAGAATTGCCATCATTAAAAAGTCTACAAACACATGTTGGAGAGAGTGTGGAGAAACGGGTATCCTCCTACACTGTCAGTGGGAATGTATGGAGGACAATATACAGGTTCCTTAAAAAACTAAAAATAGAGCTATCATATGACCTAGCAATCCCATTCCTGGGCATGTTTTTAGAGAAAACTCAAATTCAAAAAGATATAAACACCCCAATGCTCATTGCAGCACTATTTACAATAGCCAAGACATGGAAGAAACCCACCTTTCCATCAAGAGATGAGTGGATAAACAAGATGTGACAGATATAGATGTAGATATAGATAATGGAATACTACGCAGTCATGAAATAGAATGAAATAATATCATTTGCAGCCACATGAATAGACCTAGAAATTATGATGCTAAATGAAGTAAGTCAGACAAAGACAAACATTATATGACATTACTTCTATGTGGAATCTAAAATACAACACAAATGAACTTATGTATAAAACAAATAGACTCACAGACATAGAAACAAACTTATGGTTACCAAATGAGAAAGACAGGGTAGAGTGATAAGTTAGGACTTTGGAATTAACATACACATACTATTATATATATATATATATATATAATAGATACATAACAAAAGTCCTACTGTATATTCAATATCTTATAAAAACTAAAAAAAACCTGAAAAAGAAAGACTCTCTTAATAGTTTTAATTGTTTTCAGATAACTCTCTTGGAATGTCTAGAAAGATAATCATATCACTTGTAACAAATTTCTATTTTGTCTTTGCAATATTAAATCTCTTAGTGCTTTTATTTATCATATAGCATTTTTCTAGAACTTCTGAGGCAGTATTGAATAAAAATGATAATTCTCAAAAGAAAGAGTAGATAGATAGTGTTCTGCTGTACACCTGAAACTAACACAGCATCATAAATCAACTATACTTCAATTGCTTAAAAAAGGAAAAAAAAATATTTCCAACTGTGGAAACACTCTCTTATAATGAAAATATTTATTTTTTCAGCATTTGTCTGCATGTGATTTAAACTTTGTTCAGTATAAATTTATCAATAATTTGCTGAATAAAATTATAAAATATTTACTGAAATGCATAAGATATTCACATTTTAAAATGAAAGAAAACATTTAATTATAAGGAAAGTTTTTAGATCATTGGAATTGTTCAAAATATACACAGTAACTTTGGACAACTCATTTTGGTTGAATTTTTATTAGTGTGGTCATTATCTGAAACTGATTTTTTTAAATTTCTTTTTCTCTTTTTACTACATAATAAACTACTCATGGGGCTTCCCTGGTGGCTCAGTGGTAAAGACTCCATCTGCCAATGTAGGAGACATGGGATATGTGGGTTTGATCCCTGGGTTGGGACTATCCCCTGGAGGAGAGCATGACAATCCACTCCAGTATTCTTGCCTGGACAATCCCATGGACAGAGAAGCCTGGTGGGCTACAGTCCATAGGGTTGTGAAGAGTTGGATACAACTGAAGTGACTGAGCATGCATACACAAACTGTTCATATCCTGTGGCATTTTATTAAGCTTTTTCAGTCAACAAAATGAATCAATTCTGTTACTGTTAGTGACAGCAAAGGGTTATGTGATAAAATGACAAAGCCTAGAACTGATAAAAAATTTGATGGAAAATATAAATCATTTTTATTCAACAACTCTTTCTCATCAGTATCCTTTAAATTTCAATATATATTTTCCTTAAAAATAATTAATGGTAGACTTATCATGGTGATTTTCTTAATGAATCCTTTTCTGAATATAAAATACAAGTACAAATCATTTATAAAATTAATAAATCCATCCATCTGTACAGGCTCTAATGTGTCCTGTGTGTTTGAGATTTGAGCATTATATGAATAAAACTGAAACTCTCATTTGCTCTGTTGTTTGACGTATGGTTTCGACATAATTGTCAAACTCAAAATTTATTCCCAAAGATAAAACTAATATGTTGTTAAAAAAGCAAACAACTGCTGTGTGGTAAGTTTTTTAAACTTTTATTTACTGGAAAAATGTCTGGCAATTGCTTATAAAACTAAAAATGTAACTATCATACAATCCACCCTTTGTCATTTTTCCCACAAATAAGTTTGTAAAAACTTATTTTTACACAATAAAACTATATATGAATGTTCATAGCCCAATTCATAATCGTCATAAAGTGGAAACCACCCAAATGTTTTCCACTGGGTGATTGCATAAACAAACTTTGGTTCCTCCATACAATACTATCAGCAATTAAAAGGAACAAACTATTGATACACAAAACAACCTGAATGAGGAACTTCCCTGTTGGTCCAGTAATTAAGATTTCATGCGTCTGCTGCAGTGGCCACAGGTTTGATCCCTGGTCAGGGAGCTAAGGGGCTCCCCAGGTGGTGCTAGTGGTAAACAACCTGTCTGTCAATGCAAGAGACAGAAGAGAAGCGAGTTTGATTCCTGGGTTGGGAAGATTCCCCTGGAGGAGCGCATGGCAACCCACTCCACTATTCTTGGCTAGAGAATCCCATGGACAGAACAGCCTGGCAGGTTATGGTCCATAGTGTTGCAAACAGTCAGACATGACTGAAGTGACTTAGCACGCAGGTACACACAGGGGACCAAGATCTCCCATGCCTTGTGGTATGGCCGAAAAAAACAAAACAAATAAAAAAAACCAAACCACCAACCTGAGTGAATCTCCAAAAATCATATTGAGTGAAAGTTGTTGATCCTAAAATGCTATGTGTTATAGGATTTCTTTTATATAATATTCTTGAAAAAACAAAATTATAGAGATGATCTAAAAGTAGATTAAGCATCGACAGGATTTAGGGACAGGTCACAGTATGGGGAAAGTAAGAATTGTTACAAACAAGAGAGATCCATGTGACATTGGAACTGTTTGTATCTTGTCTGTGATAGTGGATACAGGAACCTATCCATGGGATACAACTGTGAGGATGTAAATACATACATACAAATAAGTTAAAGTAAAACAGGGGAAATTTGAATAATATAAGTGGATGCTATCATGCCAAAATCCTGATTGCGATATCTTACTATAATTTTACAAGATGTTACTATTTGGGGAAATTGAATAAAGTATACATGAGCTCTTTCTGTATTACTTATTTAAACCCCATGTGAATTTATAATTATCTCAAAATATTCACAACTGGATATTTACAACAAACTTTTCTCCCAAAACTAAAAAAAAAGAAAAATCATTTATTGTCTCATGCTGTTTTTGATCAGTTGCCCAGTTGTGTCTGATTCTTTGTAACCCCATGGACTACAGCACACGAGGCCTCTTTGTCTCTTACTATCTCCTGAAATTTGCCCAAGTTCATTTCTATTGCATTGGTGATACCATCCAGGCATCTCATCCTCTGATGCCCTCTTCTCCTTCTGCCCTCAATCTTTCCCAGCATCAGGGAGTTTTCCAGTGAGTCAATTGTTCACATCAAATGACCAAAATACTGGAGTTTCAGCTTCAGCATAAGTCCTTCCAATGAGTATCCAGGGTTGACTTCCCTTAATATTGACTGGTTTGATCTCCTTGCTGTCCAAGGGATTCTCAGGAGTCTTCTCTACCACATAGTTCGAAGGCATCAACTCTTTGGCATCTGCCTTCTTCACGGTCCAGATCTCACAACTGTACATGACCACTGGGAAGCCCATAGGCATGTCTATACAAACCTTTATCAGCAGAGTGATGTCTCTGCTTTTCAACATACTATCTAGGTTTATCATAGCGTTCCTGCCAAGAAGCAAATGTCTTCTGATTACATGGCAGCAGTCACCATCTGCAGTGATTTTAGAGCTGAAGAGGAAATCTGTTACTACTTTCACCTTTTCTGCTCCTATTTGCAGTGAAGTCATGGGGCTGGAAGCCATGATCTTCTATTTTTTTAATGTTTAGTTTTAAGCTGGCTTTTTCACTTTCCTTCTTCACCCTCATCAAGAGGCTCTTTAGTTCCTCTTCACTTTCTACCATTAGAGGGGTATTATCCACATATCTGAGGTTGTTGATGTTTCTCCTGCCTATCTTGATTCCAGCCCGACATTTCTCATGCCATCTTCAGCATATAGATTAAACAAACAGGGTGGCAGCAGACAACACTGTCATACATATTTCTCAATCTTGAACCAGTAAGTTGTTCCATACAGGGTTCTAACTTGTTCTAACTCATGAGTTTGCTTTAAACAAGCTTTCTGGGGAGACTCTAGAGGCTCTGTTACATTCTGTATGAATAACTATATTCATTCCCTGACTTTCAAACCATATCAGTTCAGTTCAGTCACTCAGTCATGTCCGACTCTTTGTGATCCCGTGGACTGCAGCATGCCAGGCTTCCCTGTCCATCACCACTTCCAGAACATGTTCAGATTCATGTCAATTGAGTCAGTGATGTCATCCAACCATCTCATCCTCTGCCACCCCCTTCTCGTCCTGCCTTCAATCTTCCCCAGAATCAGAGTCTTTTCCGGTGAGTCAGTTCTTCTCATCAGGTGGCCAAAGTATTGGAGTTTCAGCTTCAGCATCAGTCTTTCCAATGAATATTCAGGATTGGGTTCCTTTAGGATTGACTCATTTGATCTCCTTGCAGTCCAAGGGACTCTCAAGAGTCTTCTCCAACACCACAGTTCAAAAGAATCAATTTTTTGTTACTCAGCTTTCTTTATAGTCCAACTCTCATATCCATACATAACTACCGGAAAAATCATAGTTTTGGCTAGACAGACCTTTGTCAGCAAAGTAATGTCTCTGCCTGTAATAGTCTGTCTAGGTTTGTCATAGCTTTTCTTTCAAGGAGCAAATGCCTTTTAATTTCTTGGCTGCAGTCACCATTCACAGTGATTTTGGAGCCCCCAAAAATAAAGTCTGCCACTGTTTCCATTCTTTCCCCAACTATTTGCCATGAAATGATGGGACCGTATGCCATAATCTTAGTTTTCTGAATGCTGAGTTTTAAGCCAACTTTTTCACTCTCCTCTTTCATTTTCATCAAGAGGCTCTTTAGCTCTTCTTCACTTTCTGCCATAAGGTTGGTGTGATCTGCATATCTGAGGTTACTGATATTTCTCCCAACAATCTTGATTCCTGATTATACTTCCTCCAGCTTAGTGTTTCTTATGATGTACTCTACATATAAGTTCAATAAGTGGGGTGACAATATACAGCCTTGACATACTCCTTTCCCATTTGGTACCAGTCTGTTGTTCCACCTCCACTTCTAACTGTTGCTTCTTGACCTGAATACAGATTTCTCAGGAGGCCAGTCAGGTGGTCTGGTATTCCCATCTCTTTCAGAATTTTCCAGTTTGTGGTGATCCACAAAGTCAAAGGCTCTGGCATAGTCAATAAAGCAGAAATAGATGTTTTTCTGGAACTCTCTCACTTTTTCGAAGATCCAACGAAGGTTGGCAATTTGATCTTTGGTTCCTCTGCCTCAAAGTATATATACAACTGGAAACTTTTTTTTTACTTTTTATTTTTTTTAATTTATTTATTTTTATTGCAACGAATTCAATGAAGACTTTTACTTTACAATATTGTGTTGTTTTTGCCATACATTGGGATGAATCCACCATGGTTGGAGGATAGTTGCTATACAATATTGGGTTGGTTTCTGCCATACATCAATATGAATCAGCCATAAGCATGCATTTGTCCCCTCCCTCTTGAACCTCCCTCCCACCTCCCACCTCATCTGACCCCTTTAAATAGTCTCAGAACACCACATTTGAGCTCCCTGTATCATACAGCAATGGAAATACTTTTTTAATGACATGAATAAAGCCAGCCTTGACTTAATATTTTTTTATCTTCTGTAGAGGTATTAGGAAAGAGAATGTTACTGAGCTATACATTCTTTGAAATACAATTATTCAGCTTACCATTTTCATATGAATATTGCTTAATTGGTCAGAACTGGACCCACTTAAGGCTTATGAACCAAGGGAAATCATAGTAGAGGTAATTGGCCTTCAATTAATGTTGATTGAAGGAGAAATAAAATAGCACTTTCCTCTGGACAATCATGTAAGGGTGAAGGAATGAGCAAAGAATATTCTGGGAAAAGAAGAGTTCTGAGTGGCCCCACTTCCAGAGCTTTACTTCTTCTGGAAAGTTGTCTCATAAAACCATTAGAGAACATATCCAGCTTAGATCAATTCTCCTTCAGCCAGTCATGTTTGGACCTACTTCCAAATCTTTATTTTGCCTAGAGTTTCTATTCTCATTTCCATTGCCTCCAGCCTCATAGAAACCTGAAGTGGAGACCGATTATCTCTTCTAGAAGGTGCTATGCTCATACTCTCACTTCATCAGAAATATCCAGGAAAACAAGCTTAGCTCAGATGTCTTTCAACCAACAATGTTGCAAACTGTTCCCACACATTTACTTTTCTCAGAATATTCTGTCCTCTTCCCAATTCCAATAAGAAAGCTCCTGCGAAGTAAGCTATTTAATTCTTCATTATCTAATCACTTTCTGAGCTGACCCAATGACCTTTACTGGTTCCAAATAGCTTTGTCTTTATCCCTTCATCCTCACAGAAATCTCACTGGGTGGAACTTAGTTGATTCAACCAATCATATTCTGTCTTCAATTCCTGATTTTTACATTTTCAGAAACATCTGTCCTCATACTCTATCAGAAACACACAGGGTAGCAGCTTTAGTTTAGTTCTTATTCAAAAAAAGATCTGTTTTTGCCAACCCTCAAAAACTCACCCTTAAAAAACCTCATTAAACCTGGGCTGGCGATTGATTTCACATATGATAATTTACATGTTTCAGTGCCGTTCTCCTATATCATCCCACCCTTGCCCTCTCCCATAGAGTCCAAAAGACTCTTCTATACGTCTGCATCTCTTTTGCTGTCTCGCATACAGGGTTATCATTACCATCTTTCTAAATTCCATATACAGGGTTCTCAGGGCTGGTGCACCTGGATGACCCAGAGAGATGGAATCAGGAGGGAGGTGGGAGGGGGGTTCTGGAAGGGGAACGCATGTATACCCATAGTGGATTCATGTTAATGTATGGCAAAACCAACTTGATAATGTAAATAAAATAATTAAAAAAAACTCAGAGGAGGGATTTTAGTTCCTTTCTCCTTCAACCAATCACTTGACTATGCCTCCTGACCTCAATTTGTTCCAAAAGGTTCTGTTCTCATAACTTCATGATATCAGCAATCCCCAGGGGAAGGAGTTTTAATTCAGTTCTCCTTCCAGTAATCATGTTCTGACCCCCTCTAGTACTTTCATTTTCCTTAGAATGTTCCATATTCATTCTCTCCACCGTGGAAGTTTCTGTGAGAATGGCTGGATGAAGGTACAAGAGTCTAAGAAAATTAATCAAAGGAGAATTGAAATAAGTTTCCACTTCCTGGGATTTCTTTGAATATCTCTGGGGTAGGCAGGGATTTAAATAGAACTTTCTGGAAGGAGTAAAGTTAGGAGAAAGTCTTAGAACATAACTGGATGAGGGAGAACTGAAAAAGTCCCTATTCATGGGGTTTCTTTTAGATTGATTACATGAAGGCTGAACATTGTAAGAGAAATACAGATGAGGGGAAGAACATGATTGCTTGAGGGAGAACTGAACAAGCTTTCTTTTAACCAGGGTATTTCTGATATAGTGATGGTATGAAGATGAAACTTCATGATGTCGTAATGTGACTGATGGAAGAAGTACTGAACTATGTTTCTTTCCATGAGATTTCTGAGAGGGACTACATTGGGGTGAAGAGTAAGCAGAGAACATTATGGAAGAAAAACTGGTTCAGAATATGACTTTAGAAAAAATTTAAGAAGCCCACATCCCTGAATATTTTTATGAGTATAGGTTTGAGAACTTGAGAACAGAACATTCTGGGGAAACTGATTTCCTTGGAGCAGATATGAACATTTTGGGTTGAAGGAAAGTGAAACTAGCACCTTCCTCTGGATGTTCCTGGTATACTGCTTTGTGAGCACAGAACTTCCTAGAAAAAGGAAATGCCAGGAGGTTGGTCAGAATGGGATTACTTGAAAGAGAACTGAATTAAGTACCCTCCCCTGGGAGTTCTGTTAGGGTTTTTGTATCTGTGTATACAGAGGGGAGAAAGGGGTGTAATGACAGAACTCCCCTGAAGAAATAAAATCAGGGATGGGCTTAATACATGACTAGATGAGGAAGAACTGAGTAAATCCATTCTTTTGGGAGTGTTCTATGAGGATTTGGAGATAAAAAACACAACTTTCTTGAAAAGAATTATGTAATAGAAGACAGAGCCAATCAGAGACTGTCATTACAAGAGGACAAACTTATTATCACATATGATAATGAGCTTCAAAGTTATAAATAGATTGGAGGACCAATTTCTTTTATTATGTGAATTTTCTTGATGTATTATTTCAAAGCTGGCTTTCTTAATTGATTTCTGATTTTAAACAGCTTTATGTGATCAGTTTCAATGTACTTTCTTGTTCTCCTTCTGCATCTCCTTTTGTCGCAATAGTTTTAAAATAGACACTGTGTATATTAAGCCTCCAGAATAAAGTATGTGGGATTCAGACACTTCTTAAACTTGACAGTCAAGTGATTTACAGGGACCATGTCCAAGAAGGTGTTCTTGTAGAGATGGAAACAGAAATAGGATAGTAGAAAAAAAAAATGAGAAGCTAGCTAGGTTTATGAGGAGGATTCAGTTTGGGTTTGGACAAAGAAACTGTCAAAGCACAAAACTCAGAATCAAAACTACGACAAGGTATCACCTCACACTGGTCAGAATGGCCATCATTAAAAAGTCTACACATAATAAGTGTTGAAGAGGGTGTAGAGAAAGTGGAACTCTCCTACACTGTTGGTGCGAACATAAATTGGTGCAGCCACTATGGACAACAGTATGGAAGTTCCTTAAAAATTTAAAAATTGAGCTACCGCTCTGTGCCCCGGGTCGCTGCAGCCTCTGCCGCTTTCGGGCCTAGTAGCCTGAAGCAAAGAAAAAGAGAGAGAGAGAGAGAGAAAAAAAAAAAAAAA
>ML660681.1:153117-163748 GCA_007570785.1 Antilocapra americana | reverse complement strand
CCCCCCCCCCCCCCCCCCCCCCCCCCCCCCCCGCAGGGCCAGCCTCCCCGCACCATGTGCCGCCGGGGCTGGCCGAGTCGGCGTGGAGGAATATTTGGTTTCCCTCTTCCCAGGGCTGCTGTAATCTTAAACCACCAGGAGCCCGAGGCCTATACTTATCGAGAAACGCGCGTCCCTGGGGCTGCCATGGGCACTGCTGGGTTGCCTCTGGAAATTTTTTTTGTCATTCAGAGGGGAGTGTCCGTTTTAATTTTTTCCCTTCTTTTTGAAATTGGGAGCTTCAGACCAGGACAGCTGAAAAAATTACAAACTCCCTGGGAGGGCCATATTGTTTTTGAGAGCCTTTTGTCTGCGGTTTGGCAGTCTTGTCCGAGCCGCCCCCGAACTCCTCTCCGGCCCTCGGAGCCGACTCCCAGCTTCTCCGAGCCTCACTGCCACCTGTGAGCCGCAGCGTGGGCCACGGCTCCGAGTGGAGACCCCTTTGTCCTGTGCAGGCCCTCTTAAGAAGTCCTCCTGGCGGGGCTTGGGGTGGTGGGGGTTGGGGAGATGAACGCTGTGGCCAGCAGCTACCCCATGGCCTCCCTGTACGTGGGTGACCTGCACTCGGACGTCACCGAGGCCATGCTGTAGGAAAAGTTCAGTCCTCCGGAGCCTGTGCTGTCCATCCGGGTCTGCCGCGATATGATCTCGTCGCTCCCTGGGTTATGCCTACGTCAACTTCCAGCAGCCGGCTGACGCTGAGCAGGCCTTGGACACCATGAACTTTGATGTAATCAAGGGAAAGCCGATCCAGATCATGTGGTCACAGAAGGATCCATCTCTGAGAAAATCTGGTGTGGGAAACATCTTCATCAAGAACCTGGACAAATCTATAGATAACAAGGCACTTTATGATACTTTTTCTGCTTTTGGGAACATTCTGTCCTGCAAGGTGGTGTGTGATGAGAACGGCTCTAAGGGTTATGCCTTTGTCCACTTCGAGACCCAAGAAGCTGCCGACAAGGCCATCGAGAAGATGAATGGCGTGCTCCTCAATGACCACAAAGTGTTTGTGGGCAGATTCAAGTCTGGAAAAGACCAGGAAGCTGAACTTGGAGCCAAAGCCAAGGAATTCACCAATGTTTACATCAAAAACTTTGGGGGAAGAAGTTGATGATGAGAATCTGAAAGAGCTATTTAGCCAGTTTGGTAAGACCCTAAGTGTCAAGGTGATGAGAGATCCCAGTGGGACATCCAAAGGCTTTGGCTTTGTGAGTTATGAAAAACACGAGGATGCATATAAGGCTGTGGAAGAGATAAATGGAAAAGAAATCACTGGGAAGGTCATTTTCGTCGGCCAGGCACAGAAGAAAGTGGAGCGGCAGGCCGAGTTAAAACGAAAATTCGAACAGCTGAAGCAGGAGAGGATCAGTCGCTATCAGGGGATGAATCTCTACATTAAGAGCTTGGATGACACCATCGATGATGAGAATTTAAGGAAAGAGTTTTCTCCTTTTCGATCAATCACCAGTGCTAAGGTGATGCTGGAGGATGGCAGAAGCAAAGGATTTGGCTTTGTCTGCTTCTCATCCCCGGAAGAGGCAACCAAAGCAGTCACAGAGATGAATGGACGCATTGTGGGCTCCAAGCCACTGTATGTCGCTCTGGCCCAGAGAAAGGAGGAGAGGAAGGCTCACCTGACCAACCAGTATATGCAGTGGGTGGCCAGGATGAGGGCATTGCCCGCCAACGCCATCTTAAATCAGTTTCAGCCTGTAGCTGGGGGCTACTTTGTGCCAGCAGTTCCACAGGCTCAGGGAAGACCTCCATATTACACACCTAACCAGTTAGCACAGATGAGACCTAATCCACGCTGGCAACAAGGTGGGAGACCTCAAGGCTTCCAAGGAATGCCAAGTGCTATACGCCAGTCTGGGCGTCATCCAGCTCTTCACCATCTGGCTCCAACTGGTAATGCTCTGGCCGCTCGTGGCCTCCCTACTACCGCTCAGAGAGTCGGGTCTGGGTGCCTGGACCGCTTGGCTATGGACTTTGGTGGGGCTGGTGCCACCCAGCAAGGGCTGACTGACAGCTGCTAGTCTGGAGGTGTTCCCACAGCTGTGCAAAACTTAGCGCCTCGCGCTGCCATCGCTGCCACTGCTCCTCGGGCTTTCACACCTTACAAATACACCTCCAGCGTCCGCAGTCCTCACCCTGCCATCCAGCCCCTGCAGGCACCCCAGCCTGCGGTCCACGTGCAGGGGCAGAAGCCGCTGACCACCTCCATGCTGGCTGCAGCACCCCCCACCCCAGAAACAGAAGCAGATGCTGGGTGAACATCTATTCCCACTCATCCAGATGATGCATTCGAACCTGGCTGGGAAGATAACTGGGATGCTGCTGGAGATCGACAACTCGGAGCTGCTGCACATGCTGGAGTCCCCCGAGTCCCTCCACTCCAAGGTGGATGAGGCTGTGGTGGTCCTTCAGGCTCATCATGCCAAGAAAGAAGCTGCTCAGAAGGTTGGCGCCGTTGCTGCTGCTACCTCTTAGACAAGGACAGACTGATTCAAAAGCCAAATAAACCCTCATGGAATTCAGCTCAAGGTTTGAAGACTTCCTAGCTTGTCCTATGGACCTCAACACCAAGAACCACAATTGCAAATTTAATAGGTCATTTTATATCAAAAGGTCAATTATGAAGCACCTAGAATTTTTCAATTTAAAGAAATATTTTCCGGGTTCTGATATGGCCCAGACAGTGCTAACTTTTTTTTTCTATTGTGGGTTTTGATTTTTTCCCCCAGAAACTGATTTTATTTGATGTACCCAAGTCTTAAGTTTCTCAATAAAGAAAAAAAATCTCCATAAAAAAATAAAAATAGAGCTACCATATGATCCATTATTCCCACTCCTTGGCATATATTGGAGAAAACTCTAATTCAAAAAGATACATTTGGCCCAATGTTCAAAGAAGCATTATTTACACTAACCAGACATGGAAGCAACATAAATGTCCATTGACAGTTGAATGGATACAGAAGATGTGGTACATACATAAAAAGGTGTACTTCTCAACCATGAAAACAGAATGAAATAATGTCATTTGCAGCAACACGAATGGACCTAGAGAAACACTAAGTGAAGTCAGACAAAGACAAATACCATATGATATCACTTATATGTAGAATCAACAATGTGATACAAATGAACTTATTTACAAAACAGAAATATATTCACAGACTAGAAAACAAACTTATGGTTACCAAAGGGGAAAGGAGGGGAAGGAAAAGTTAAGATTTTGGAATTAGCAGATACACACAACCATATATATAAAACAAACAAGTGGGTAGCCATTGCCTTCTCCAGGGCATCTTTCCAACCCAGGGGTCAAACCCAGGTCTCCTGCATTGCAGGTGGATTATTTACCACCTAAGCCACCAGGGAAGCCCCTACTGTATAGCACAAGGATCTATATTCAATATCTTATACTAACCTATAATTTAAAAAAATATGAATATATATACACACACACACATATATATATATTTAAAAGAAATACACACACTTACACACACACACAAAAAAAAAACTCAGGGGGAAAATGGGGGCTCCAGATGAAAATCAAGTTTAGTTCCACTGATATTTGATTCTGAGTGTGGTCTGATTCATACAAATAAATATAAATCTGAAGCATGAGAAGAAAAAGTGTTACCATTAAAATTAATTCCTATAATATTGGATCCTGGAAGAATTAAGCATGATCTGAACCATACAAGGGAAGTCTTACCTGAAAGCAGACAATGAAAATCAAAACCACCAAAATTAACTCCAGTGTTAGTGGCTTCTAGATGAGTTAATCTCAGGGTTGTAAATAAATAAACACCTCTCTGAAGGAGAAGAAAAATATTCACTTCCAAAATTATATCCAAAGATTTTGGCTTCATGACTAGTTGTTTGTGTTGCATAATCTATGTAAGTAAATTTCCCTGAAACAAGAGGGTGGACATACATATACCACAATTAAGATTAATTTCATATGGCGGTTCTATTTCCAGTTTTTTAAGGAATCTCCACACTGTTCTCCATAGTGGCTGTACTAGTTTGCATTCCCACCAACAGTGGAAGAGGGTTCCCTTTTCTCCACATCCTCTCCAGCATTTATTGCTTGTAGACTTTTGGATGGCAGCCATTCTGACTGGTATAAAGTGGTACCTCATTCTGGACTCTATGGGAGAGGGCAAGGGTGGGATGATATGGGAGAACAGCATTGAAACATGTAAATTATCATATGTGAAATTAATCTCCAGCCCAGGATTGATGCATGATACAGGGTGCTCAGGGCTGGTGCACTGGGATGACACAGAAGGATGGAATCGGGAGGGAGGTGGGAGGGGGTTTATGGAAGGGGAACACATGTATACCCATGGCAGATTCATGTCAATATATGGCAAAACCAACATGATAATGTAAAGGAAATATATATATATATATATTTTAAAGATTAATTTCAGTGGAGTGTGAGAGTCTCCTCACAAAGGAGTACAGATGACAATCCAGATGTTTATTGAAAAGATGATGTGACCACAACGGATACTGGTTTTTTTCCTAAAGTGCAATTGTGGTGAAGAAAAATGCATAGGAATGTGAGTCTCCTACTGTGAATATAACACCAGGGCATGAGAGAAGCAAATTAGAATAGATAGATGTGGTACAAGTCTCATCTTAAAGCGGGCAGGAAACTCGAGCATAGTTACCAGCAAACCAGTTATTCTGGGTTGTGGTGAAAAACAGAGTGAGCTTTTAAAGTGGATAGGAAATTCCAAACCTAGTGGCTAGCAACCAACAAATCTGTCAGAAGATAGGGTACCTGAAGTATAAGAGAAAGCAAATCCACTGTCTTAGTGGAAAGGGAAGTGAACAACTGTATAGCCAGGGAATCTATATCATGGACAAGCAACCAGAAAATTCAGAGTGGAAAGTAACTAGGACAGCTAGGAGAGGGAAGGGAATTACAGGTAGTCAGAAATTATTGAACAAGTCTTGAAGTGAATAGATATACATGCAGAAAGTGAGTATTTGGAGGGAATTAGAAGTTGCATCTCATTGTTCACAGCAGTTTGCTCCCATGAGCTGGTTGTTGCAATGCACTAAAGGAACGAAATCAGAGTATGCTCAGTCATGCCATTCTCTAGATTTTCTCATGGTGATAGGTGGATGGAGTTTGAAAATTAATAATGCAAACTAACAGGAAGAATTTTCAATCCAGAGAAATTTTTTTTCCTTCTGGAAGCATTTTTGTATTCAGTAATTTTCTAGAAATGACACTGCTAAACATATAGAGTGTAAATATTATTTCCTAAGGTGTCTTGTTAAGAATAGGGTAAAATCTGACCATGAAATTTAACTGAAAGTGAATTCTAGATTAACACACTCTTAGTTGAGCATTTCATTATATAGCAAGTCAAAGATTTCCCAGCTCTTTAGACAGCAATTTCTGGTTGTGTCTACATATGTGTGCTAGAAGAATATCTCACAGAGAGTAGACTCTTGGAATAGCACTGATGGTATATTTAGATGAAATTTATATTTTAAAGAATTTCTTAAATCCTACTTTATCTTGACCTTAATCTTTAGAGCACTTTTCAACTACAGTTAACTCTTTGTGAAGAGCATTTAAGCTTTACCTTCTAACTCCACGAGGAGAGACTGTTACTAAAAGTCAATTTATTAAAGACTCAGAGATATGAAGCATGAATAATATGGAACTATGGCTCTCATCCTCAGAGGGAACAGGCTCAAAGATTTGGTGATGCACTGAATGACACATTAAAGAAAATGAGCACAACAGACTAACCCAAATATCATTTTCAGGTTAATTCTTTTCCTGTTATCCATATGGACTGAACATTCAGTTCAGGTCAGTCACTCAGTTGTGTCCAACTCTTGTGACCCCATGATTTGAAGAACGCCAGGCCTCCCTGTCCATCTCCAACTCCTGGAACCCATCCAAACTTGTGTTCATTGAGTCGACGATGCCATCCAACTATTTCATCCTCTGTTGTCCCCTTCTCCTCCTGCCCTCAATTTTAAACAGCATCAGGGTCTTTTCAAATGAGTCAGCTCTTCGCATCAGATGGCCAAAGTATTGGAGTTTCAGCTTCAAAATCAGACCTTCCAATGAACAGCCAGACTGATCTCTTTTAGGATGGACTGGTTGGATCTCCTTGCAGTCCAAGGGACTCTCAAGAGTCTTCACCAACACCACAGTTCAAAAGCATCAATTCTTCAGTGGTCAGCTTTCTTTGTAGTCCAACTCTCACATCCATACATGACTCCTGGAAAAACCACAGACTTGACTAGACAGACCTTTGTTGGCAAAGTAATGTTTCTGCTTTTTAACATGCTGTCTAGGTTAGTCATAACTTTCCTTCCAAGGAGTAAACGTCATTTAATTTCATGGCTGTAATCACCATCTGTAGTGATTTTGGGGCCCCAAACAATAAAGTCTCTGACTGTTTCCCCATCTATTTGCCATGGAATCGGATGCCGTGATCTTAGTTTTCTGAATGTTGAGCTTTAAGCCAACATTTTCATTCTCCTCTTTCACTTTCACCAAAAGACTCTTTAGTTCTTCTTCACTTTCTGCCATAAGGGTGGTTTCATCTGCATATTTGAGGTGATTGACATTTCTCCTGGCAATCATGATTCCAGCTCATGCTTCTTCCAGCCTAGTGTTTCTCATGATGTAC
This sequence comes from Antilocapra americana, assembly GCA_007570785.1. NCBI lineage: Eukaryota > Metazoa > Chordata > Mammalia > Artiodactyla > Antilocapridae > Antilocapra > Antilocapra americana. The sequence goes on along the minus strand of ML660681.1, from coordinate 157,017 downwards.
TCTGCATATAAGTTCAATAAGCAATATACAGCCTTGAGTTACTCTTTTTCCTATTTGGAACCAGTCTCTTGTTCCATATCCAGTTCTAACTGTTGCTTCCTGACCTGCATACAGGCTTTTCAAGAGGCAGGTCAGGTGCTCTGGTATTCCCATCTCTGAAAGAATTTTCCACAGTTTATTGCGATCCACACAGTCAAAGGCTTTGGCATGGTCAATAAAGCAGAAATAGATGTTTTTCTGGAACTCTCTTGCTTTTTTGATGATCCAGCAGATGTTGGCAATTTGATCTCTGGCTCCTCTGCCTTTTCTAAAACCAACTTGAACATCTGGAAGTTCCTGGTTCACATATTGCTGAAGCCTGGCTTGGAGAATTTTGAGCATTACTTTATTAGTATGTGAGATGAGTGCAATTGTGCGGTAGTTTGAGCATTCTTTGGCATTGCCTTTCTTTGGACTGGAATGAAAACTGACCTTTTCCAGTCCTGTGGCCACTGCTGAGTTTTCCAAATTTGATGGTATATTGAGTGCAGCACTTTCAGAGCATCATCTTTCAGGATTTGAAATAACTCAACTGGAATGCCATCACCTGCACTAGCTTTGTTTGTAGTGACGCTTCCTAAGACCCACTTGACTTCACATTCCAGGATGTCTGGCTCTAGGTGAGTGATCACACCATTGTGATTATCTGGGTCATGAAGATCTTTTTTGTACAGTTCTTCTGTGTGTTCTTGCCACCGCTTCTTTTTTTTTTAACACTCGCATAATGTATTTATTTAAAAGTTTTTTTGGTTATAAATTTTTTTCTTTATTTTTTAATTATTTTTGCCGTACATTGTCATGATATCACCATGGGTTTACATATGCTTCCCCTCCGGAACCCCCCTCCCTCTTAGCTGCCCCCCCCCCCCAGGAAATCTCGCTGCACCAGCCCCGAGCATCAATCCTGGGCTGGCAATTGATTAGACATATGAAAATTAACATGCTTCAATGCCCTTCTCCCATATCATCCCACCCTTACCCTCATCCACAAAGTCCACGAGTCTATTCTATACATCTGCGTTCCTTTTGCTGTCTCATATGTTGGGTTCTCGTTACCGTCTTTCTAAATTCCATATATATGCGTTAATATACTGTATTGTTGTTTTTGCTTCTGGCTTACTTCACTCTAGATAATGTTGCCACCACTTCTTAACATCTTCTGCTTTTATCAGGTCCATACCCTGTCATTTATTGAGCCCATCTTTGCTTGGAATGTTCCCTCGGTACCTCCAATTTTCTTGAAGAGATCTCTAGTCTTTCCCATTCTATTTTTTTCCTCTATTTCTTTGCATTGATTGCTGATAAAGGCTTTCTTATTTCTCCCTGCAATTCTTTGGAACTCTGCATTCAAATGGGTATATCTCTCCTTTTCTACTTTGCTTTTTTCTTCTCTTCTTTTCACATATATTTATAAGGCCTCCTCAGAGAGCCATTTTGCTTTTTTCCCGTTTTTTTTCTTGATCCCTGCTTCCTGTACAATTTCATGAACCTCTGTCCATAGTTCATCAGGCACTCTGTCTATCAGATCTAGTCCCTTAAATCTATTTGTCACTTCAACCATATAATCATAAGAAATTTGATTTAGGTCATACCTGAATGGTGTAGTGATTTTCCCCACTTTCTTCAGTTTAAGTCTGAATCTGGCAATAAGGAGTTCATGGTCTGAGCCACAGTCAGCTCCCAGTCTTGTTTTTGCTGACTGTATAGAGCTTCTCCACCTTTGGCTGCAAAGAATATAATCAATCTGATTTCGGTGTTGACCATCTGGTGATGTCCATGTGTAAAGTCTTCTCTTGTGTTGCTGGAAAAGGGTGTTTGCTATGACCAGTGCATTTTCTTGGCAAAACTCTATGAGCTTTTGCCCTGCTTCATTCTGTACTTCAAGGCCAAATTTACCTGTTACTCCAGGTGTTTCCTGACTTCCTACCTTTGCATTCCAGTCCTCTATAATGAAAAGACATCATTTTTGGTTGTTAGTTCTAAAAGGTCTTATAGGACTTCATAGAACAGTTCAACTTCAGCTTCTTCGGCATTACTGGTTGGGGCATAGACTTGGATTACCGTGATATTGAATGGGTTGCCTTGGAAATGAACAGAGATCATTCTGCAGTTTTTGAGACTGCATCCAAGTACTGCATATTGGAGTCTTTTGTTGACCATGATGGCTACTCCATTTCTTCTAAGGGATTCTTGCCCACAGTAGTAGATAAAATGGTCATCTAAGTTAAATTCACCCATTCCAGTCCGTTTTAGTTCTCTGATTCCTAGAATGTCGACGTTCACTCTTGCCATCTCCTGTTTAACTACTTCCAATTTGCCTTGATTCATGGACCTAGCATTCTAGGTTCCTAGGCAATAATGCTCTTTACAGCATCAGACTGAACTTTACAGGACAGCTATAAATTTATAAACTTAAACTTTAGAAAGTATTAAGAGTTTTCTGGAAAGCACTGTTGCTTTTATTAACTTTAGTATACCACAGTCATGGATGCTAATTGGTTTAAGGACAAAGTTGGAACCTTAAACTTTAGCCAGAAATTAGGCATTTTCTGGATAAAGGTGAAGGATTTTGTTGATTTTTTTCTCCTATTAGCACTGGGTACTGGCAGTATTTGGCTGAATCTTTGTGTTTGCCCATTTTTTTCATGGATACTCTGCTTCTGATGGCTGAAAGCATTTTTGGAATGAAAATAAATGTATAGACTTTTCTCCAAAGTGATCTAGTGAGACGGGGGATGGGAAAGATGGATAAATAAAACAAGATTGGCCATGTGTTGATAATTGTTGAAGCTGCATGATCAGTACATGGAGTACTATTATACTATTATATATATTTCTGTATATACCTGACATTTTCCATTATCAAAATTTTTTTAAATTATTATTTATGCTATAAAAGACAAGCATTATGGGTAATAGGAGCTAGCTAGTAATAATGAAGCTAAGGGCAAGTGATAGCTCTGGGAGATTTTACTTTCTTCTGTATCATCTTTCTTCCATTTTAATATGAATATATATGAATAAAATTGAACATTTAAAAATATTTATTTCAGTGTAGTTGATTTACAGCATTGTGTAAGTTTCAGGTGCACAGCAAAGTGAATCAGTTATACATATACATATATCCACTCTTTTTTAGATTCTTTTCCCATATAGGTCATTACAGAGTATTGAGTAGAGTTTCCTGTGTTATACAGTAGGTCTTTATTAGTTATCTATTTTGTATATAATAGTGTGTAGATGTCAATCTCAATCTCCCAATTTATTCCTCCCCTCTTTTCCCCCGGTAACTATGTTTCTTTTCTACATCTGTGACTATATTTCTGCTTTGCAAATAAGTAAATTTGTACCCTTTTTTTAGATTCCATATAGAAGTGATATATCACAATTGTCTGTCTCTGTCTGACTTACTTCAATCAGTATGACAATTTCTAGATCCATCTATGTTGCTGCAAATGGCATTATTTCATAGTTGAATTTATTCTTGGCGACCTAATCTTATATGAGATTGAAGAAATAGTGATAAATATAAAAGGCACCTTGCTGATCTGAGTTAAAGTAAGAAGATTTGCAGATTTTATACAAAAATTCTCTTTTTCACCCTAGGTTACTTTATCTAATAGTATAAAATTTACTGTTATATTTATTTCATAATTTTGATTACTAGAGAAGAAACCACATTTGTAAAAGAAAACATATATATGGAATTTAGAAAGATAGTAATGAGAACCCAACATGCGAGACAGCAAATGGAACGCAGATGTATAGAATTGACTCGTGGACTCTGTGGATGAGGGAAAGGGTGGGATTATATGGGAGAATGGCATTGAAACATGTTAATTATCATATGTCTAATCAATC
>ML660681.1:133677-151574 GCA_007570785.1 Antilocapra americana | reverse complement strand
AAGTAATGCTCAAAATTCTCCAAGCCAGGCTTCAACAGTACATGAACCAAGAACTTTTCATATGTACAAGCTGGATTTAGAAAAGGCAGAGGAACCAGAAATCAAATTGACAACATCTGCTGGATCATCTAAAAAGCAAGAGAGTTCCAGAAAAACATCTATTTCTGCTTTATTGACCATGCCAAAGCCTTTAAGTATGTGGATCACAATAAACTGTGGAAAATTCTTCCAGAGACGGAAATACCAGAGCACCTGACCTGCCTCTTGAAAAGCCTGTATGCAGGTCAGGAAGCAACAGTTAGAACTGGACATGGAACAACAGACTGGTTCCAAATCAGAAAAGGAGTATGTCAAGGCTATATATTGTCACCCTGCTTATTTAACTTATATGCAGAGTACATCATGAGAAATGCTAGGCTGGAAGAAGCACAAGCTGGAATCAAGATTGCAGGGAGAAATATCAATAACTTCAGATATGCAGATGACAACACCCTTATGGCAGAAAGTGAAGAAGACCTAAAGAGCCTCTTGATGAAAATGAAAGAGAAGAGTGAAAAAACTGACTTAGAACTCAACATTCAGAAATCTAAGATCATGGCATCTGGTCTCATTATTCATGGCAATAGATGGGGAAACAGTGGATACTATGACAGACTTTATCTACTTGGGCTCTAAAACCACTGCAGATGGTGACTGCAGCCATGAAATTAAAAGACATTTGCTCCTTGAAAGAAAAATCTATGACCAACCTAGACAGCAAATTACAAAGCAGAGGTATTACTTTTTCGACAAAGGTCTGTCTAGTCAAAGCTGTGGTTTTTCCAGTGGTCATGTATGGATATGAGAGTTGGATCATAAAGAAAGCTGAGCACCGAAGAACTGATGCTTTTGAATTGTCATGTTGGAGGAAACTCTTGAGAGTCCCTTGGATAGCAAGGAGACCAAACCAGTCTATCTTAGAGAGACTCAGTCCTGAATATTCATTGAAAGGACTGATGCTGAAGCTCCAATACTTTGCTCAATACTTTGGCCACCTGATGGGAAGAGCCAACTCATTAGAAAAGGCCCCGTTGCTGGGAAAGATTGAAGGCAGGAAGAAAAGGGATGACAGAGTATGAGATTATTGGATGGCATCACCAAATCAATGCACATGAGTTTGAGCATGCTCCAGGAGATAGTGAAGGACAAGGAAGCCTAGTGTGCTGCAGTCCATGGGATCACAACGAATGGACATGACTGCAAGACTGAACAGCAACAGCCAGAGACCCCTCCTAATCACAACTGTCTCCATTGTCCTCAAAAGTTTAACTTCTATTCTGACCTTTCCAGAAATCAATTATTTATTTTCTCTTTTAGTTTATCACCAAAGTATTCATTCATAAACACTAGTTTAGTTATGCTTCCATTTAATAATTTCTACATCTGTTTTAATTTAGAGTTTCTGTTTCATTCTCTTTTTTCCTCATAGTTTATCTGGTGAAGAAACTGTATCTTTTGTCCTCTATGGTTTTCTCCAGTCTTGATTTTGCATTTCCTATAAATTGGGGGTTGGTTATATAGGCTTGATCAGATTTCAATTGATTATTTTTTCTTTTGGCTTCCTAGGTGGTGGTGTCTCTATCTGGAGATAAAAAACATTTGGTTGCTTCTTTAAATAAATTATATGTACATGAAAAAAAAAAACATTTGGCTGCTTCTTTTGTCTGTGCCATTGACTGCTTTCAGTGGTCAAGAACATCAGGTTTTATGTCAAAGGTGCCTCTCCAGACACTTTAATTGTCAGAAGCTGATTATCTAAAATGTTAAAAGTCTCTTAGGAGCAATAGTCCTTGAATTCTTGCATGCTGATAAATTTGTCTGTGTGGTTTTGTTTTTTTATTTTATTTGCAAGTCAGGCTGAATATAAAATCTTTAGCTCACTTCTCTTTCTTTGCTATATTGAGTATGCTACTGCTTTTTTCTACTGGTATAAATTTTCTTTCAAAATCTGACTATAATCTGATTTCCTTTTCTTTATGAATGATTTTGATCCTTTTAGCTGAAAAGTTTTTGTTTTTCCCCTGAAGTTCAGAAAGTTTACTAGAATATGTCTCTGCTGGTTGATCTGGGTCAGTTTCCTCAGGTACATGGTTGTACTCTTTTAATATACATTTTTAAATGTTATTTTGGGGAAGTTTTCTTGCATTGTACTCTTGAGAAATTGTTCTGCTTTGTTACCACAGTTTTCTTCTTTGGGAACTGAGAACCCATAGAGAGTAAAAAAGATTTTGAACAGCTGCTGAGGGCATCATCACAGGGATGAATGAAGAATTACCAAGTAGTATTGAAGGCCCAATTGAGATTAAATGGCATAAATTTGTAGTGGAGCCAATTGGCACTGTTCTCCAGCTTTCTGTAGCAGAACTTAAAACAAGCAAACAACACAGAAATTTGGGTTTTCAGTGCTGTCTACTGATATGGCTGATAGTGCAAGGTCAAGGGGAAGAAGTATGAGTTGAAATGTCATTGAAATAATTATCAAAATGTCAATTGTACAAATAAGACAGAAATACATCCAAGAATTTCTAGGATAGCTCCAATTATACACTACTCTTTTTCAATAAAGAGAATTTAAATCTATAACTAAAAACAATTTAATTCTTACTCTTTTATAAAAATGTTTACAACACATTTACAAATCAGGAAAAAAAGTAATGCTGATAAATCATTTGTCCCCAATTTTCATTTGGATAGAAATATTCCATATCTATTTGTCTTTGGCCATAAAAAAATACACATGGATGGCATTGTGCGATAATACTGTTGATTAAAACTGTGCTTGAGGAAAAAAAAGCCATTTAATTTGAAATATTTATTTTATCAGTCATGCAAAGCAGTGTCAATAGTTTGAGACTCATTCTAATATAATTTCTGCTAAATTCTAGGTTTGTGGAGCTGAAGGTACCACCAATGTAGAAAATTAACAAAGTTGATATTTGTCTGTAAATTCCCTTTCTGGGATGGAACTCCATCAGCATTTGTATTTTCTGCTCACATTTGACTTAAGGTAATTCTAGACAATTTCCTGGTGGCGCAATGGTAAAGAATCTGCCTATCAGAAACCAAGGTTCAATCTCTGGTTGGAAAGATTCCCTGAGAAGGAAACGGTGACCCACTCCAGTATTCTTGCCTGGGAAATCCCATGGACAGAGGAGTGTAGTGGGTGAGAGTCCATGGGGTGGCAATAAAATCAGACATGACTTAGCAACAACAACAATATAACACTGTAATGATGAAAAGGATATCTTTTTGGGGGGTCTTTCCTTGTAGGAGTGGTAAAAATGCCCATTGATCAAATCCTTTCTTTTTGATCCTTTATTTTTTTTTAATTTCTTTAAAATTTTATTTATTTATTTATTGGCTGTGTTGAGGTCTTCATTGCTGCATGGACTTTACTCTAGTTGTGGTGCATGAGCTTCTTGTTGCAGTGATTTCTCTTGTTGCTGAGCAGGGGCTGTAGGGCATGTGGACTTCAGTAACTGCAGTGTGAGGGCTTCATTAGCTGTGGTTCCTAGGCTAGAGAGCACAGGTTCAATAGTTGTGCGGCATGAACTTATTTGCTCCATGGCATGTGGGAACTGCCAGACCCAGCAATCTAACCCAAGCCTCCTGAGTCTCCTGCACAGACAGGCAAAATCTTTACCACTGAGTTACCAGGGAAGCCCTCTTACTTCTCCTTTAAGTTTCTTAATATTTCCTGCTCTTTACCTGTGATCCTGTCATATTTGCCCTTTTATGCTTATTGATGGGTAAGCTTTCTTGATCACTTTCCTTTGCTAATTATAAAGGGGCAATGAATAGAGCTAATGTTTATCTCCACATGGTGGTGGCCTCAATTCCTTTAAAGCTAGATACACAAGTGCCATTCATAAATCTCAAGAAATTGTGTGGTCAACTTTAGAATCTCATATGAGGTTTTGTTATCTCTAGCTAACCTCTCTTTGCTCTTTTTGTCTCTAAAAGTCCATCCTTCTTTCTTGGTGCCCTTCCTTGAAATTGTCCAGTCAATACACATTTTATCATCTTTGTCCCATTTTTGTTTGTCCTGATATGATGAAATGTAGTGGGGGGTGCACTGGGATCAGCTAAAGAAAAGTGAAAGAGAAAGTTACTCAAGCGTGTCTGACTGTTTGTGACCCCGTGGACTGTACAGATCATGGAATTCTCCAGGCCAGAATACTGGCATGGGTAGCCATTTCCTGCTCTAGGGGATCTTCCCAACCCAGGAATCAAACCCAGGACTCCTACATTGCAGGCAGATTCTTTACCAGCTGAGCCACAAGGGAAGCCTGTGGGATCAGTTAGTCAGGATCTTAATGTGAGCTTCTTGACCATTTACCCAGCTTGCAGCCCTTATAACAATCTCCTTCTGTAAGATCTTTCTTGTCCCCAGCTACTTTTAAGACATTTGCTGCTGCTCTCTGCAGATGGTTTCAGGCTGCTAACACTTTCACCAAGAACACAATGCATAAAGTCTTTGCTGTAACAAGGCAGTGTAATAGATGCTGGTTCCCTCCTTGTGACAAACAGTGCCACAGATGCCTACACTGAGGTTACTGACTGTAATGGATTGAATAATATTCTTCCCAAGTTTGTATCCACCCAGAACCTCAGAATGTGATCTTATTTTGAAATAGGGTGCTTGAGGATATATTTAACTTATGCATTGAGATGAGATCATAGTGGGATTGAACTGGGCTCTAAATTCAATGAACATATAAGGGACAGAAAAGAAAACATAAAGGAGAAGGCATGTGAAGATGGAAGCAGAGATTGGAGTTGTGCTATCACAAGTGAGTAAGCACTAGGGGACAGTAGAAGCTGAAAGAGCCACCAAGTTTTTGATAATTTGTTATGGTAGCCCTAGAAAGTCACACCAGCAATACCACATCATATTACTGCCCAAACTGTTGGAATCAATAATGTTGATTCTTTGACTTTGAATGTCTCAAGAAAATTATTTTTTAACAGTAGCCTGCTTATGAAAGGATTCAGACTTAAGACTTCTGGGCCTGGCCTCGAATACTATCTGATATTCACCATGTTATACTTTGAATCTATTTCCACTCTGTCCTTAAATTCTGGTGTATTTCCAGAGTTGAACTCACTCATCTTGATTCCTCCCACTGTATAATTATTTCCCAGAAGAATCATTAGAATTTAGCATGATATAAATGGATCCCTTACCTCATTGTTGGATCCTAACAACAAAAATGTTCAAAATGTGCATGCCATTCTTGCTATATTCTTCCCATCTCTGTTACTCCTGAATACAACTTGCCTTAACTATTTCAAGAGCCTTAACTTTACCCAATAATGAGCCCTTCTTAGAAAGATGGAGAAATTGACATTCTTTCAGGTTGTTGTTGTTCAGTCCCTCGATCATGTCCAACTCTTTTCAATTCTATGAACTGTAGTACTCCAGGCTACCCTGTCCTTCACCATCTCCTAGAGCTTGCTCAATCTCATGTCCATTGAGTTGGTGATGCCATCCAACCATCTCATACTCTGTCACCCTCTTCTCCTCCTGCCTTCAATCTTTCCCAGCATCAGAGTGTTTTCTAACTCAATAGCAAAGCATGGGGAAAAGAAAGGGGTAGAGCCATCTGATCTTGTCCATCAGTTCACATAGGTTGCCACTGTTAGCTGCTACTGTCCCTGTCTGGTGGCTCATTGTAGCCCATGGGGTTCCAGAAGAAAGCTGCTGTTCAGTGACTATTTAGATTATGGTAATCTTTCTATTGCATTTATGCCACATTTGGAGCATGAGTATAATTTATGAGGTAGCTTATGGTCTCGTATTAGGCAACACAACCACAGCTGCTTCCTCTCTGGAGTCATTACATATCACTCATCAACACCGCATAGCATCAGGGTGGAGGGCTCCTGTGTTCTTTGTTCTTATTATCCAATATTTATTCATTTTTCCCCTCTGAAAGCTGAGGGGAATATCAAGACTATGTGGAATGTCTCTTTCTCCTCACCACTCACTTACTCTTATGAATTCATTTAATTTCACAGACTTCTCCACAGAACCTGGCTGGGGAACATGTGAGGGTGTGGTTAACAGAATCAGCTTAAATATTTGTTAGAAAGCCTTGAAGTAATGTATAATTGCACCATTAAATGCAGTCTTCCTCCTAAGCATAGCAAAAAAAAAAAAAAAAAAAGACACTTCTCTGTCTCTTGTCTGTTGCTTAAAGAATGTTCTGATTCCAAGTCTGGGGAGGGTCCTTTCTAGCACTGTGAAACACAGACCTACTGTGATCTTGGATGGATAGCACTGTAAGACAGCCTCAAGGGAAGTACTAGGAAGAATACTGGGTAATGACAAAAATAAAAAAGGAAGAGTACTGTTCTACTGTATAATATAACAAATTAAGGCTATGCCCTTAAGTTGCTCCCAGTTTTGCAATCATCAGTCATTGTTAGCACAGAATTCCAGAACAGGTATCAAGAGCTCCTGTGGCCCAAGGATAAAAATACCTTGGGATCTTTCTAAGGATACATAAATAAGGACAAGAGAAATTGGCACCATACAAGTTAATAGACTGCTTTGAGAGTGGTCTGTTACTACTGTGGGCACTTCTCCTCTTTTGAGGGAGTAATCTATACGAGGAAGATTAATCTATCCCAATCAGATTTTAAAAAAAAGATGCATTCTGATTTCAGGATAAACCTGGAGTATTGGGTGAAGTAATCATTTCCCTTAATACACTGGAATCACAAAGGCAAGTATATGAATTCTGCCTTCAGGTGGGGTGGGCAGTGCTGCCATGAATGTCTCCTGTTGTACAGTAATGAAGCTGACAAGACTGTCCCTTGTGATAATAAGCAGCAACCACAAAATTCACATCTGGATTTAACACTTTTACATATCATAAGCTAAAAGGGAGGCCCATACTGATTTCCCAACGTTGTAAAAGATTCACTTTTTAAACTGTTTCTTCAACTTCGTGGTAGGCTTTATTTATATATTTTAATTTAATTATTATTTTATTTTGGGGTATAGTTGGTTTACAATGTTGTGTTAGATTCAGGTGAACAGCAAAGTGCTTCTTTCGTATATTTATTTATTACAGAATATTGAGTAGAGTTCCCTGTGCCATACGGTAGGTCCAAACAATCAGTCCACACTTCCTCCACACTCATCAAATCAGGATAATTCCAGTAGCCAGTTCACTTCTTTAATTTCTATAATGTCATATAGAAATTCCAAACTGACAGTTAAGATACCAATGGCCACCTAAAAGCCATTTTCTCTGCTCTTCTTCCTGAGTAGTAGAACTTGATTTTTTCAGGAAGTTAGCAGAGATCTCTTAATTTCATGGTAGAGAGACCCTTAACCCACCTCCAGGGGATAAACCAATTGTTCAAGTCACTTGAATTCAATTTTCTGCCACAAGTGATTTGTCTAGAATTTGGGCCCAGAGCAGAGCACGTTCTGACCACTGGGATATAAATGGGAGCTGAGTGACCTGTTTCTGGGAAGTATTTTGCTTGCTGGTAAAGAGGACAGGGCATGAGGAGGGCTTGCTGACACTGTCTGTTTCCTCTTTCCAGTCTTAAACTAAAAAGACAAGACTGTAGCTCTGTCAGCCATCTTATAGTCATGAGATGACAATCAGGAAGATAAAAAGCCAATAGAACAGGAATGAAAAGACTGTTTGGCAGAAAAAGACAAATACTACATATTCTCTCTTACATGTGGAATTAAAAAAAACTGAACTGATAAAAACAGTGAAATGGTAGTTACCAGAAGCTGGGGGATAGGGGACAGGAAGGGATGTTGTTCAAGGATACTCACTTGCAGGTTGTAGATAAATAAATCTTAAAGGTCTAATACACAGTACAGGGATGACAGACAACAAAACTATACTATAAACATTAAACTTGCTGAAAGACTGGATCCTAATTGTTCCCATCACTAAAAGAAATAATATATGACACAAAAGAATGGCAATCGTACAGCAGTGTAAATGGATCAAATTAACATATTGAAGGCCTAAAACTTACACAATGTTATGTCAATTATATCCCAACAACAGTAAAAACAACAACAAAACAGAATCTGGATCTTTGTTGTGCAGCTGAACCAATAGTGACAACTGCTTACCTGTGGATCAGCAGATCTCAAACTACTGGCCTCAGAACACTTTCTAATTATACTCACTATTGAGGAATGTTAATTTGTTAGTTTTGATAAATGTGCTGTGGTTATATAAGATGTTAGTATTAGGGGAAGTTGGATGGAGAATATAGAGGAACTCTTTTATCTCTGCAACTCTTCTCTAAATCTAAAATTATTTCTAAGTAAAACTGTTAAAAAATTATTGAGGACTCCCAAAAGCTTTCATATATACGAAATTTATCTATTAATATTTACCATGCTGTAAATAAAAAAGAACTTCAAAAACAAATTTTAATTATTAATTTTTAATACTAAAAATAATACCCAAAGAAGGACAACCCTAAAGAATGTTCAAACTGTTGTGCAACCGTGCTCATCTTACATGCTAGCAAGGTAATGCTCAAAAACCTTCAAGTTAGCCTTCAATAGTACATGAATCAAGAATTTCCAGATGTAAAACCTGGATTGAGAAAATGCAGATGAACCAGAGATTAAATTTCCAACATCTGTTGGGATTATAGAAAAATCAAGAGAATTTGAGTAAAACGTCTACTCTGTTTCATCAACTACTTGAAAGTCTCTGACTGTATGGATCACAACAAACTGTGGAAAATTCTTCAAGAGATAGAAATATCAGACCACCTTACCTGCCTCCTGAGAAACCTGTATGCAGGTCAAGAAGCAACAGTTAGAACCAGACATGGAACAATGGACTGGTTCCAAATTGGGAAAGGAGTACATAAAGGCCATGTATTGTCACCCTGCTTATTTAACTTATATGCAGAGTACATCATGAGAAATGCTGGGCTGGAGGAAGCACAAGCTGGGATCCAGATTGCCAGGAGAAATGTCAATAACCTCAGATATGCAGATGACACTACTCCACTCTAATGGCAGAAAGTGAAGAGGAACTAAAGGGCCTCTTGATGAAAGTAAAAAAGGAAAGAGAAAAAATCTGACTTAAAACACAGCATTCAAAAAACTAAGATCATGGCATCTGGTCTCATCACTTCATGGCGAATAGATGGGGAGAAAATGGAAACAGTGACAGACTTTATTTTCTTGGGCTCCAAAATCATTGCAGACAGTGACCGCAGCCATGAAATTAAAAGATGCTTGTTCCTTGGTAGAAAAGCTATAACAAACCTAGTGTATTAAAAATCAGAGACATCACACTGCCAACAAAGGTCCATGTAGTCAAGCGTATGGTTTTTCCAGTAGTTATGTATGGATGTGAGAGTTGGACCATAAAGAAGATTGAGCACTGAAGAATTGATGCTTTCAAACTGTGGTGTTGAAGAAGACTCTTGAGAATCCCTTGGACAGCAGAGAGATCAAACCAGTCAATCCTAAGGGAAATCAGTCCTGAATACTCATTGGAAGGACTGATGCTGAAGCTGAAGCTCCAATACTTTGGCCACCTGATGCAAAGAGCTGACTTATTGGAAAAGACCCTGATGCTTGGAAAGATTGAGAGCAGGAGGAGAAGGGGGCAACAGAGGATGAGATCATTGAATGGCATCACTGACTCGATGCACATGAATTTCAGCAAGCCCTGGGAGATAGTGAAGGACAGGGAAGCCTTGCCTGGTGCAGTCCATGGAGTCATAAAGAGTCGGACATGACTGAGCAACTGAACAACAGCAACAAATACTTATTGCAAATTGACATAAATAATATTTTCACTAATATTATATTTTCCAAAATGAAAGGAAATTTAGTGAGAAGAGTAGCAATGTTTTACATGTCTACAAATTTCTTTAATGTCTGGCATGACAGAAGACAGATGGAATCTCTTCTGCATCCAATCTGTTATGATATATTGTTCTGGTTTGATTATATGAAGAATATCTAGGCTCACATAGGTATTTTTTTTTGAAAAAAAAAGAAAGTATTTCAATGGCCTTTCTATATGATTGCAGGCATTTATCTTTGATATTTCACTGAAATTCAAGAAATGGTAGTCCAAAAAAAAAAAAACTAGTTGGAACATGAAATCAGGAACCATATCAATGAACTTTTCATGCACTAGCACATTAAAATCTATTTGTGTATCTTGCATTTTAAAAATTCTTTGCTCACTCATGATTTTGTAACATGATGTATTCATTTGTCATTTGGAAAATACTGGTTCACTGAGTTTTATACAGGATTCCCAATTGGTGCATTTTATTATAGAATATGAAAAAAATTTACTTTTTTTGTTAATACCACTATTGAGCTCATCAAATATGTCTTTAAGTTGGGAAGCTGACAAGCTCATGATGGGAGATATAACTTTTCCAAAATTCTAATTTTCACTTGAAAGCACAAATGTTATTATTGGTAACAAATACTTTGAGTTGTTTTCCTTAAAATGACACACTCACTTTGTTCATTTTCAGGAAAATATCTGCCAAATAGCCAAGTTTGTATAACTGTAGTTTACTTTTCAGTCATTCTTTCAAGTATAAATGGCGTTTCTTTTAAAAAGCAGCTAACTCAGCTTATTATTCAATTGTACAAACTCTTTTTCTAGAGATAACCATTCAACTCCAGTGTGTAGCAGAAGTACTTCATACAAACTCTCCATTTCATTCCATAGACTATTAAGAAGATGAATACTCAAGAGTTGAGAGTCAATAAATTCGTATTTTTTTTATTGCTTCTTCAAGAGCATTCTAAAGTGAAACTGGCTTTTTTTTTTCCTTCAAGTTCATGGCAATGAAGAATACAATGGCTACTACTAGCACAGTTTGGTACCACTCTGTTGATTTGTGCTAAGAAGTCAGCAGTTTTAGCTTTTGTTGCTTTAGCACCAACAGTGCAAATGTCAACAGAGTGAACAGGGCAAATAATATTCTAGAATTATTATTAAAATTGTTTTGATCTTGCAGAAACCTGAAAGGTCTCAGGAACCCACAGGGGTTTCTGGGCCACACTTTGTGAACTATTGTTAGACTTTTGTGGGGAAAATGAACATTTAATTCTCTCTTAATTAGGTTTTCTGTTTCCAGATACATTCAGTATAATATATTCTTGACTATTCCTTCAAATTAAAAATATCCATGCTTTCATTTCTTCTTTTTTAAACTTTTTGTTTTACATCACTTTTAAAAACCTTTTTGTTTTATATTGAAGTACAGTTGATTAACAATGTTGTGTTAGTTTCAGGTACATAGCAAAGTGATTGAGTTATACATGTACATGTATCCATTCTTTTTCAAACTCTTTTCCCATTTAGATTATTGCATAATATTGAGCAGAGTTGCTTATGCTATACACTAAGTCCCTGTTGGTTACCTTTTTTTTTTTTTTTGGCTGCACCATACAGCATGCAAGATCTTAGTTCTCCAGCCAGAGTTCAAACCCACACCTCCTGCAGTAGAAGCACAAAATTTTAAGCACTGGACCACAAGGAAGCCTCTTGTTATCCATTTTAAATATAGCACTGTGTACTTGTCCATCCCAAATTTCCTAACTATACCTTCCCTTCCACCCTCACTACCAGTAACCATGAATTTGTTCTCTAAGTCTGGCATTCACTTCTTAAGGCAAAAATTTACCTTTTTCAGTTGAGTCTCTTCTTGTGTGGAGCCAGACATATTTCACTCCTCAACATCCTGTGACTTTATCCTGACTGGTCCATGAGGGCTATACTTCTCTAGGTACTGGAATAATGCTTAACAAGTCTCACACTACATGTGGTCAGACAGATTTGAAATATTTCCCATGACCTAATTTCTGGAATAGGAATCTTAAATGAGTAAAATTACTGAGCAGTAATTCTACTCTTTTCCATAGTTGTATTTAGAAAATCTTCCTTGACATTATTGCTGTGTCAGTCTAGAGAAGCTGCTTATTGCAAGAGAGTTGAGTCAGAAACAGGGACATGACTGAAGTGATTTATGACATGCACATGTGTGGATACTTAGTGAGGAGGCATCCTGTCATTTGACCATGGTCACCACTGACAGCAGCTCAACTATTTCCTATAACCATTGGAATTATTAAAATATTAGAATTAAAAGGAACCACAGATGCCACCTACTCCTACTCTCCCTCCCTCTCAAATGCAAGGGATAATTGTAAAGCTATTAGCAAATTCCATGGCTCCATGAATAAGTTTGTAAATACAACATCTATGTTGTCATGTAAATTTGGAGGACCTAAAATTTTTTGTAAGATTTAGAAGGCTAAAGAGATGCTAAAAATCCAGTCAGCAGATCATAAATGTTTCTTCTGTTAAACCAGTGGTCTAGTGAATTGACACAAAACAGAAGGCAGAAAATTACCTCTAATTCTTTGAAGTTCAGGTAGCATTTATACTAAAGAGGCAAAAGAAAATGGCAGTGAGAGTGTTAATGCTTAATTGCTCATGGATCACAATGTTTAACCCTAACATTTAAATGTCATGATACTGCCAACAAATTGAACATTGTGATTCTAATTGAAATCATTTTTGTGTCACTTTACAACATTTATTTCTTTCACATTGTTTCAAATAAATGGCTGCATTTATTCATCAGGAAATATACAAAACAGAATTCACTCTATTTTTTTAATAGAAAAAGTAAGATGACCTTGTAGTGTGGTGAAATAACCTATGGCAAGCCTTGAATACAGTACCAAATGTGATTTCCTTGAAAACCCAGGTTAAAAAAAAAGCACAAGTCTAAAATTCAGTAAACAGCTTACAATATAAGCACTACATTTACATGGCTTTTGTTTTCCAATACAATTCAACTGTGGCAGTTTTTCAGAGACTATAAATGAAAACATTGATAACATAAAAAACTTTAATATAGTCAACTTTTAAACAGTGTTGCGGTTGGGGCACTGATCCTCCATTCAATTTGAAAATCCATGTATTACTTTATAGTTGGCCCTCTGTATTCGAGGCTCTACTTCTGGGGATCCAACTAACAGTGGACAGTATGGTACTGTAGTACATATTCAGTGAAAAATGTCTGCATATCAGTGTGTTAGCAGAAGCAAACTGACTGAAACCGCCCACCCTGGCCAGGCTCTCTAGTAACCATCTGCATGATTCGTTTTATGACAGGAGGTCCTGGTAAGTAACACAGAACTAATAAGCCACCACCAACCAAAAAAGTTTGGAAAAGATCAAAAGGAGAAACCACATGTCTGTCCACCTTCCAGAATCCCTCTTGCTAGCATCATTCTTTGCTGAGCAATGCATCTGCCACCTGGAAGGACTCTCAGTCAGAATAAATGGCCAAAGACAACCCAGAAACTAATCCTATCAACATAAAACCCAAGACTGTGAGCCACGTGGCAGAGAAGTTCTGCTGGGTTCCCTTACTCTGCTGTTCTCTGCCTGGGTGCCCTATTCCAATAGTCTCTTGCTTTGTCAGCACATGTCTCCTTGGACAATTCTTTTCCAAATGTTAGACAAGAGCCCACTCTTATGGCCTTGGAGGGGACCCTCCTTCCTACAACAAGTGGAACCACACAGTTCAAACCTGTGTCACTGAGGGGTCAACTGTACTTATATATAAAGTTATGTGCCTTATATTTAACCTTTCCATTGTGAGATGATCAAAACCACATTGTTATCAAAATTAAACACTAGGAGAGGGTGGGAGGAAGAAAAAAATGTAAATGCCAAAAAATGTTCTGTACCAAAGCTAAAATTGTTACTAATATTTCATTTTTAGCAACTTTAAATAATTCTTAGGTTCATAGAATCATATTATCCAGATATTCTTTCATTATTGTCAGGCATTATAAGCAGTAAGATTACATAAAACAAAATATGTGTTATACACGTTGCAGTAAAATTCTTAATTAGTACCAACTACACAAAGAATTGTTGGAAATGGAAAATGTAAGGCCTTCCCCTTGGGGATTTATGATCTAGTTGAAGAGATGAGATACACACAGAAAATGTTTAACATATGACAGTACTCCTGTATCAAATGAGTGTGACAGCCTGAGGAAAAGTTAAAATTTTACATAACCTCCTGTTCCTTCTGCCTCTGTAACTCAGCTTGCTCCTTGCAAAGGAGCAAGGATTATGTAGGTCATGTAGTCTCAGAAAGTAGGGACTTAGAACACTAGGAACTGGATCTTATCTCACTCACCCTTGTCCTGCTCTTTGTAATTGCTCAGCCCCTGAAAACTTGCTTAATCATGCCTGTCCGTGTAAAGATCAGGCATCCCCCTTCCCATCTTGACTGCTGTTTCCACATGTGTGAAAACCCTTAGTTTAAACCAGCCTATTAAGAGCTAGTGTTGCCCACTATAGTTTGTCTATAAAAACTCTGCAATCCTTTGTTCAGGGCTCAGAGCTTAGACTGTTAACGCCTCTGGACCTGCCAGCATAATAAACTTGAGTTCTCCAACTCTCTGAGTGTGGTGCTTAGTTTCTCAATGACTGGTTTCTGCAACATTTCTGGAGGGACCAGATAGATTCCCACCACACCACCCCAATAAGCCACTGGACTGGTGGCTCAGCTGGGCAGGAACAAAGGAACCCCAAGATGAACGAGGAGGCATGCCACCTGACAGTATTCTGGGTTCTCTTTCAATATGGGTGTTCCAACCCTCTGGATTGCCAAGCCTGGACCGGCCTCATTGGAGGGACAGACCAACTCACCAGGAATGGCCACAGGATAAGGTCCTACCCCAACAGGTAGAAAAGGAGACTGATCACTTCCTTGGAGTTCCCAGGAAGGGAGCAACAGTTAAGGAAACAGGGGGATTCAGGAGAAAGGAGGCATTGTGATAGCCTCTGAATTATTGTGAGGGCCTGATTACTGATTGGAGTGAGAGAAATTGTTCTGTTTGGTAACTACAAAACCAATTCTTCTTGCATATGTAATTAAAAACAACTAGCTTGTTAAAAGGCCTGCCTATGGAAAAGCTTGAAGTTAAAAATCCTAAAATATGATACTGTAAAAGTGCTGCACTCAATATGCCAACAAATTTGGAAAACTCAGCAGGGTCCACAAGACTGGAAAAGGTCAGTTTTCATTCCAATCCCAAAGAAAGGCAATGCCGAAGAATATTCAAACTACTGCACAATTGCACTCATCTCACACACTAGTAAAGTAATGCTCAAAATTCTGCAAGCCAGGTTTCAGCAATACGTGAACTGTGAACTTCCAGATGTTCTAGCTGGTTTTAGAGAAGGCAGAGGAACCAGAGATCAAATTGCCAACATTCACTAGATCATTGAAAAAGCAAGAAACGTCTATTTCTGCTTTATTAACCATGCCAAAGCCTTTGACTGTGTGGATCACAATAAACTGTGGAAAATTGTGAAAGAGATGGGAACACCAGCCCACCTGATCTGCCTCTTGAGAAACTTGTATGCAGGTCAGGAAGCAACAATTAGAACTGGACATGGAACAACAGACTGGTGCCAAATCAGAAAAGGAGTACGTCAAGGCTGTATATTGTCACCCTGCTTATTTAACTTATATGCAGAGTACATCATGAGAAATGCTAGGCTGGAAGAAGCACGAGCTGGAATCAAGATTTCCAGGAGAAATGTCAATAACCTCAGCTATGCAGATGACACCACTCCACTCTAATGGCAGAAAGTGAAGAGGAACTAAAGGGCCTCTTGATGAAAGTGAAAGAGGAGAGTGAAAAAGTTGGCTTAAAGCTCAACATTCAGAAATGTAAGATCATGGCATCTGGTCCCATCACTTCATGGCAAATAGATGGGGAAACAGTGGAAACAGTGGCTGACTTTATTTTTTGGGCTCCAAAATCACTGCAGATGATGACTGTAGCCATGAAATTAAAAGATGCTTACTCCCTGGGAAGAAAGTTATGAACAACCTAGACAGCCTATTAAAAAGCAGAGACATTAATTTGCCAATAAAATTCTGTCTAGGCAAGGCTATGGTTTTTCCAGGAGTCATGTATGGATGTGAGAATTGGACTATAAAGAAAGCTGAGCACCGAAGAATTGATGCTTTTGAACTGTGGTGTTGGAGAAGACTCTTGAAAGTCCCTTGGACTGCAAGGAGATCCAACCAGTCCATCCTAAAGGAGATCAATCCTGAGTGTTCACTGGAAGGACTGATTTTGAAGGTGAAAGTCCAATACTTTGGCCACCATGATCATTGGAAGAGCTGACTCATTTGAAAAGACCCTGATGCTGGGAAAGAGTGAGGGCAGGAGGAGAAGAGGATGACAGAGGATGAGATGGTTGGTTGGTATCACTGACTCAATGCACATGAATTTGAGTAAACTCCAGGAGTTGGTGATGGACAGGGAGGCCTGGCGTACTGCAGTCCATGGGGTTGCAAAGAGTTGGACACGACTGTGAGACTGAACTGAGCTCAACTGAACTGAACCATTTCCATGTCCTTGAAATACACCGCCTACTTTGCCCAAGACCTCATCCTTTAGCAAATTAGAACTTCAAGCAAAGAAAAAAAAAGGGATCAAGAGATATTTTAAATCTCAAACAGAAAACTATAAGAGATCTGTCTGTCTGGATTTATGTATATCTCAGTCTATGTCTTTTGTTATTTTTCTGATAACATTGTTAAAGTTGTAAATGAGTTCTAATTTAATTTGCCCAAAAAAACAAATCAAACAATTCCAAATACAAGAAAAATTAACCTAAATAAATTTCATATTCATGTAAACTAATATTCAATATTAAATACCTAGTATTAATTTTTGTTTGCTAATCTAATGGGGAAGTAGGATGTATGTTTTTAATAAAGAAGATATAAAAAATAAAATTACATTTTATAAAGGGAAAAGAAAGTAGGTCTGACTTACAGGTGGCTGTTCCAGAAAGTGGTTAAAAAGTTTGCAAACAGTGGACCCTGAAAAAAAGTTTTGTGCATGATTAGGACTAAGTTTAAAATAAATTTTAATTAAGTTTACCTAAATGAGTTTAAAGTAAGCTAGTGGAAAACTTGAATTCAGCCTTTCTGTCTGTAAAGAGGACATACTTTCTTCAGATGTTGTACTACTTTTAATAATAGATTTAAGTTTCTTTACTTCTTAATTGATCTGTCTGTATTTACTTTTGAAATATTTTGTTACCTTTGGCTAGGTAAATAACTATTACTTCACAGTGATTTATATGATCCTACCTAACTGAGTGTTATAAACCCTTTTGATATTTATCGACAAAATTTTCTAAATAACTTGACTTCTAGCTACCTTTGGGATGCTTCTGAGGGCCCCTGAGACATCCCAAAGAGCTATTAAGCTACCTGGGTTCATTGGACATGTTAAATTACATGAGAAGTACTGTTGAAGGGTGATAAATCTTTTCAGGTTATACTGTATGGTTGATGTTACTAATATAGATATCCTAAAATTATGTGAAATTCATATAGATCTGATATACCTTGATAAATTATGGTCAATTATAATTCTAGGTATCATATTAGAGTGTTATGAACAGGTTTCTTTGTCAGTTGCAATAGAATCAGATTTTAAACATGCCTTCTATGGTTTTACTCTCATGCCTTTAGAAGAATACTGCTAGTTCTTCAAAATTTATGGAAAAGACTTTCTAAGATTAAGCAGATAAACAAATTTTGTTATTAACAGTAAGCTGGTATCAGACTGGAATTTCGTCTTCCCTCTATTTAGAGAGCAAAGTTTTCTTAGAATGCAGCTTTCAACAACAGATTATGAATTTTTTTGCCTTTTAGTGATTTACATTTGTTTTTAAAATCTTTTTGCTACTTTGGTAAATAAACCTTATTTAAGGTTATGGTACATATAGACAAATCTCATT
>ML660681.1:43423-94327 GCA_007570785.1 Antilocapra americana | reverse complement strand
TTAAAGATTATATATATATATATATATATATATATTTTGTTTTAATATATATATATATATTGTTTTAATATTGTAACAAATTTAATAAAGACTTAAAAAATCAATTCAGTTCACTTCAGTTGCTCAGTCCTGTCCAACTCCTTGCAGCCCCATGGACTGCAGCACACCAGGCCTCCCTGTCCATCACCAACTCCCAGAGTTTACTCAAACTCATGCCCATTGAGTCAGTGATGCCATCCAACCATCTCATCCTCTGTCGTCCCCTTCTCCTCCCGCCTTCAATCTTTCCCAGCATCAGGGTCTTTTCAAATGAGTCAGTTCTTCACATCAGGTGGCCAAAGTATAGGAGTTTCAAATATTATATTTTTAAAGTCCTGCCTATTATAAAAACTCCCAGGTTCTGTGAAAAGGTTTATTTCAAAGACTTGGTGGAGCTTCAGAGAATATATACTCAGACCAACATAGGCAGTCAATCTACTGGATGACTCAATGAATTAAGGGCACCATATTTCTTCTTAATTTTTAAAAATGAATTTATTTATTTTAATGGGAGGCTAATTACTTTAAAATATTGTAGTGGTTTTTGCCATACATTGTCATGAATCAGCCATGGGGTGTACATGCGTTTCCCATCCTGAACCCCCTCCCACCTCCCTCCCTATCCCATCCCTCAGGGTCATCCCAGTGCACCAGCCATGAGCACCCTGCCTCATGCATTGAACCTTGACTGGTGATCTATTTCACATATGATAATATACATGTTTCAATTCTATTTTCTCAAATCATCCCACCCTTGCCTTCTCTCACAGAGTCCAAAAGTCTATTCTTTACATCTGTGTCTCTTTTGCTGTCTCATATACAGAGTCATCATTACCATCTTTCTAAATTCCATATATATGCATTAATATACTGTATTGGTGTTTTTCTTTCTGACTTACTTTACTCTGTATAATAGGCCTCCAATTTCATTCACCTCATTAGAACTGACTCACATGCATTCTTTTTCATAGCTAAGTAATATTCCACTGTGTATATGTACCACAGCTTTTTTATCCATTCATCTGCTGATGGACATCTAGGTTGCTTCCATGTCCTGGCTATTATAAACAGTGCTGCAATGAACACTGAGGTACATGTGTCTCTTTCAATTCTGGATTCCTCGGTGTGTATGCCCAGCAGTGAGATTGCTGGGCCATGTGGCAATTCTATTTCCAGTTTTTTAAGGAATCTCCACACTGTTCTCCATAGTGACTGTACTAATTTGCATTCCCACCAACAGTCTAAGAGGATTCCCTTTTCTCCTCACCATATCCAGCAATTATTGTTTGTAGACTTTTTGATAGCAGCCATTCTGACCAGCGTGAAATGGTACCTCATTGTGGTTTTGATTTGCATTTCTCTGATAATGAGTGGTGTTGAGCATCTTTTCATGTGTTTGTTAGCCATCTGTATGTTTTCTTTGGAGAAATGTCTGTTAGTTCTTTGGCCCATTTTTTGATTGGGTCCCTTATTTTTCTGGAATTGAGCTACAGGAGCTGCTAGTATATTTTTGAGATTAATTCTCTGTCAGTTGCTTCGTTTGATATTATTTTCTCCCATTCTGAAGGCTGTCTTTTCACCTTGCTTATAGTTTTCTTCGTGGTGCAAAAGCTTTTAAGTTTAATTAGGTCCTATTTGTTTATTTTTGCTTTTATTTCCATTACTCTGGGAGGTGGGTCATAGAGTATCCTGCTGTGATTTATGTCAGAGAGTGCTTTGCCCATGTTTTCCTCTAAAGGTTTTATGGTTTCTGGTCTTACATTTAGATCTTTAATCCATTTTGAGTTTATTTCTGTGTATGGAAGGGCACCATATTTTTTGTCTTGAAAATCATGTATATAAATCTGTATTTCTTTGCAAATGAATATAAAAACTGATGGCACATGTCTGTGCAATTGAATTATGTATAATTTATAAAGAATTAATAAGAAGAAACCTCAATTAAGTAGTTTGGGAAACCAGAAGGGAGAGCTCTCATGCCCTGTGATGATAACAGAGCCCAACATGAAGAGGAAACACTCATATTCTTTCCTGGAAAGGACTTAGCCAATGAAAAGCCATGAATTCTTTGTTTACTACAGGCCTCCCGACTTCCTTTTCTACTTAAAATATGTTCTTGTTCCTTGCCCTGTGAGGACTGGCACTTGGCTTGCCATGGTTGCAGACCCTGAATGGCAATTTTCTGCTGATCTAGTCTTTGCTAGAGAGATATCTGATGGTTTATTTGATTCTAATCAACATTTGGTGCCCTTACAGGGACCAGAGAAGACTCCTGTTGGGTCCAAAACTGTAAGCAAATAGGTGTGGTACTCAAAATTGAGCCCTTGTTGCCCACTGCTTTTCCTGCCAACCCTGGAGTTCAAAGGTACGTCTTTCTCCTGGATCTGATCTTATGCCCTTGTGAAATGGAATATCTCCTGCCATATCAATAAACAAGGATGTCGCAGCTATCTGGGATTCTGGTTCTCCAATGTGAATTTCTGAGTCATGTGGACAAGCTGCAGACATGAATTCCGGAATCATGCTGACATGCAGTGACACTCTCTACAGGTGGAACTTCAGAGTGTCACAGTCATCAGTAATTACAGCCCGTGGGTGTGAGCAGAAGGCCTTAAGGGAATTAAAAAGAAAAGAACAAGGTCTCTGTAAATATGCAGGATGCTGGCCACAGATAACCAAGGTGCAAATGAAAGGACTGACTTCAATAAGCCCAGACTCTTGCATCTTCCCATGCATAGAAGAATGTTAAATTCCTTAAATTGATATATGGTTTCCTTACTTAAAATAACCCTTGATGTTCAAAAAAATAATAATCCTTGATGTTCAGATTGTCTGTCCCCTTTGTTGCAAACTTGTATATAGCCTTACTCCATCTCCTGCCTCCTTGGAGCAGTCTCTCAGGGCTACTTAACATTCCCACCAAATAAAATAACTCTCTACATTCAGGTTGTAACTGTATTTTTTAGTTGATAACCTCTTTGCATTTGAAGCCCCCCAGCACTAGTGGTAAAGAACCTGCCTGCCAATGCAGGAGACACAGGTTTGATCCCTGGGTCAGAAAGGTCCCTGGAGGAAGGCATGGCAACTATCAGGGGAGTGTGTAATTTCCTCGGTTCTGTCTCATCACAACAAAAATTTGAAGCAACAGATGTTAAAGCCCTCAGTACATCACAGTTCTCAGTGTTACAGCTCCGTGTTACAGCTCAGTTTTATTTAGAAAATAAAGGAAACTACATCCTTGAGGTGTGAGGGCATGCTGACCCAAAAGACTTGAAGAGGAAAGAGACAGAGAAAAAAAAGAGAGTGCACATGCATGCAGGCACAAAAAGAGAGCACGCATGCATGCACGCACGGGAGACAGACCTCCGGCCCTTTGACTCCTCTTTTTATACATTTTTTCCTCCCCCTGGGCCTGCCCTATGTAAACTGGACTAGCCAGGAGTGCTGTTTTCTCTACCTGAAGTCCTCACTCTGGTCCTCTTGAAGGAGGAAACAGACAGAACAGGCTCCATCTTGAAAGCAGGACTCCATCTTGGGCCAGACTGTAGACTTTGATCTATATGCCCAGTATCTATGGAAACGACATACCAACTGGAAAACCAGACCCTCTTCCCCCCACCATGGAAGAGCCCCAGGGCTCGTACCTTGTCATGGAGCATTTAACAGGAGGCTTCCTTCATGCTGTTTTTGATCTGTCGTGAATCTTCTGTTCCTTATTAGTTCCTGAATACAGGTGAAAGAGGAGTGGCAAGTTATTCCCAGGACTGAGGAATGAATGCATGCATTTCCTTCATTAGCTTTTCCATATAGTGAAAAGTGACTATTTATGACCCTCTTCCTTTTTGATATGGATTGTCTTCTAGCCTTATGTCTCTTTGGTAATTTTAAGTCTGGTCTTTTGATCTTCATCTTTGCTCAAAAAAAGCTACCTTGTAAGACAGTTTATATACCCACACTATGTTGAATAAAACACCCTTGTTCCATCAGAGCTTGGGTCCCCTTCTCTCTCTCTCTCTCTCTCTCTCTCTCTCTCTCTCTCTCTCTCTCTTTCCCCCTTAGGCTAATTCTCTGGAGCATGAAAACCCGCTAAGCTCACTTTCTTGCCCAGGCTTTCAAGACTTCCTCGAGAGGGCGTCCTGTGCCTTCGTGAAGCAGGGCAAGCCTTGTGTCAAATGCTTTATTGGTTCTCTGCATAAACCAGGGGATATCAGCCTCTTTCTTTCTTTTACTTTTTTATCATCAACTCCATTAAAGGACCCCAACAAGTGGCACCCAGAACAGGGGCCTGGTACACGTGGCATTTTGGAAGGAGTGACTCAAGGACCTATTGAGGTTGGTAAGTACTAAGACATGGGTCAAACGGCTGGAAAGCCCCATCACTTTTCTACTTTACTTCATTATTTATTTAAAGTTCAGGGACTTTCTGTTTCATGCCATCAAATAGAGGCTTGCCTTCAAACAGTGGTTGAATGTAACCCTTGGTCCCCTGATGAAGGCGGTCTTGATTTAGAAATTTGGCACTGGGTCAAAGAGAATGTTGATCAAGCTGCCAGACAGGGAAAGAATATTCCTATAGATTTCAGGCCCCTATGGGCTCTTATTAAAGCTGTGATTCTGACATTTCAAGGTAATTCTGGCCCTCCTGATATTCAGCAACAGGCAGAACATTTATTACATGAATATGAATTAGATGATGAAACCTTACAAAAGGCCCAACTAGAACAACATAAAATATTTCAGAATTTTTCTACAAACCCTGCTCCGGTTGCTCCAAACGCTCCTCCTCTGCCAGCAGGCACAAATCCGAAAGTCTCTCCTTTGCTAGAACTTAATGATTCTGGCAACGACTCCCCTAAGACACCTTTTGACATTAAAACTGACAACACCTTTCTGAATAACAATGATAAGTTTTTACCACATACTCTTAATTGTAAAAATTTGCTACCTACTCACTCTCCTTCATGACAGAGGCTCTCTGAATTGCTGGCTTTGCAATCACAAGTCTCTGAAGCCGATGGTTTTTCTGCTTTTCCAGTTTTAAGAAATACTGATGCTCAAGGGCACATAATACCTCAATATGAGTATATTAACTTTTTTCACATGCAACAAATGAAAAAGTCTATAACTATGTATGGCCCACATTCACCTTTTACTAAAGTACTTCTAAATTCTATAACATCCTCTATTGGGAATTTTATTCCCTATGACTGGTGAATTTTAATAAAAGCTCTCCTTAAACCAGGAGAATATCTTCTGTGGACAATGTGGTTTCATGATATAGCCAGAGATCATGCTAACAGAAATGCTCGAGCTGGCATTCCCCCAAATCAAATTACTTTTGAGATGCTAACTCGTACAGGACAATGATGCTATAGAAACTCAAACACAGTACCCTCCTTTGTTGCATGAACAATTAAAAACAGTGGCCCTTGAAGCTTTGGATTGAATTACTCCTCCAGGGGAGCCTACAGGTAGCTACACTAAAATATTGCAAGGACCTAAAGAAATGTATGCTAATTTTTTAGCTAGATTAGAAACTGCTATTTCCCATACTGTAATCAGAGAAGAAGCTAAAAGGCAACTAGAGAAACTACTTGCTTATGTAAATGCAAATCAGGAATGCCAAAAGGCTATAGCTCCAATTTGTGAGACTGGTACTATTATTGACTATTTGAAGGCTTGTCACAATCTAGGATAAGAAACTCAAAAGACGCAAATGCTAGCTGAAACAATGGTTGCTGCCTTTAGAAAGGGAAATGAAGGATGTTTTACATGTGGAGATAAGAATCATTTAAAAAGGGATTGCTCTAAGAAAGCTAATAAAAAACCTCCAAAAATCTGCCCTCACTGCCATAGAAGAACGCATTGGGCCAAAGACTGTAAATCTAAATTTGATATTGAAGGAAAACCTATTCCAGGAAACTCCAAGCAGGGGACCCCTCAGGTCCCCTTCAACAAAAACCAAGGACAAATTCCATCTTTTCTCTCAAACCCTCAACATCCGGCAGTGCTGCCCTCCATATGCCAGCCCTAAATGAGTTTCTCCTTTACCCTCAAGCAGTCCCCTCTAGAATACCTACTGGAATTTTTGGACCCCCACCCCCACAAACCTTCGGTCTTTCACTTGGCCGATCTAGTTTGACTTCTAAAGGAATTACTGTTCACCCTGGAATAATTGATTCAGATTATAAAGGAGAAATTCAAATTATGATGTCATCTCAGATTTTATGGCAATTCAAAAAGGGGGACAAAATTGCTCAATTACTTCTTTTACCTTATATTTCTATTAACTTCTCTAATGATGTACGGATGGGCGGATTTGGCAGTACAGATCAAAAACAATCCTTATGGACAACATTAGTATGTGAATTTGCCTGACCAAGTATAAATATCAAAATTAATGGCAAAAGATTTTCTGGCCTCCTCGACACTGGATCTGATATTACTATTATTTCCAAATATTTATGGCCGAAATCCTGGCCTATACAAAAAATTTCTTGCCAAACTGCAGGAATTTCTCAAACTAAAGTACAAGAGGTTTATCAAAGTACTCAAATATATCCATGTGAGGGACCAAAAGGCCAACCTGCAACATTAAAACCTTATGTGATAGATGCACCCTTTAATCTAATAGGAAGAGACATACTTATGTAATGACAGACTCAAATATACATTCCACATGTTTCCTAGGGGCCACTGCTCATTTAACAAACAATGCAATTATTAAAATAACATTGGAAGAATGACGAGCCTATTTGGACAGAGCAGTGGCCCCTTACGAAAGAGAAATTACAGGCAGCTAAAGAACTTATAGATACACAACTAGAATTAAAGCATATTGAGGAATCTTTTTCTCCTTGGAACTCTCCTATTTTTGTTATAAAAAAGAAATCTAACAAATGGTGTCTCTTAACAGAGAAGGCACTGGCAACCCACTCCAGTACTTTTGCCTGGAAAATCCCATGGATGGAGGAGCCTGGTAGGCTGCAGTCCATGAGGTCGCTAAGAGTTGGACTTGACTGAGTGACTTCACTCTCCCTTTTCACTTTCATGCATTGGATGAGGAAATAGCAACCCACTCCAGTGTTCTTGCCTGGAGAACCCCAGGGACCGGGGAGCCTGGTGGGCTGCCATCTGTGGGATCACACAGAGTTGGACATGACTGAGCGACTGAACTGAACTTAACAGACCTTAGAAAAGTTAATGCATCTATGAAACCTATGGCTGCATTACAACCAGGAATCCCATCACCTACCATTGTTCCTCAAAATTGGCACATTATTATTATTGATTTACAAGATTGTTTTTTTAATATACCTCTACACCCTTTAGACCAAGAGAGATTCACTTTCTCTCTCCCTTATCCTAATCATATTGGACCTCATAAACGGTACCAGTGGACTGTACTGCCACAAGAGATGATGAATTCTCCCACCATGTGTCAGTACTACATAGCTAAAGCCCTTGAGTCTGTGAGAAAACAATTTCCTTTCTTGTTATTCACTATATGGATGATATATCATTTTCAGCTCCATCTATCATAGAAACTCAACACATGTTTGATATAGCTCAACTATGCTTAGAAAACTCTGGATTAATCATTGCCCCTGAAAAAATTCAAACCTCTACATCTTACCATTACTTAGGGTTTGTTGTTAATAGACAACGTATTACTCCCCAACTAACTCAGATCCGTACTGATAAATTAGCAACCTTAAATGATTTTCAAAAACTCTTAGGTGATATAAATTGGATTAGACCTTCTTTAGGCATTGCTAATTATCAACTGAATAACCTATTTAATATTTTAAAAAGAGATCCTGATTTAAATAGCCCTCATTCACTTTCTCAAGAGGCATGAGAGGAACTCTATTTAGCGAAAGGAACAATCGTTTCAACCAGTGATGCCTTACATATGCCTTCTCCCTGGAATATTAAAGGGCCCTCACACCCTGAAGAAGAAGGGAAACTAATTAATATTTCTCTAGGTTATGAAGTCCTTCCTTTGTGCATGGACCCAGCAGAATTATGCATAAACGTTAGTCAACAAACTTGGGCTTTCACTCTGCCTCCCAAAAAGGACTTTCAGACGTTGCTTGGATTATTTACTGCCCTTTCTTTGTCTGTGAATCATATTTATATTACTGAGACTTTAGGGAAAGAGTTAGGGAAAGAACAAAGAACATTATGCAAAGGGTTTACTTACAAGAACTTTGCATATACTCCTGTTTGTTAGGACAAATGTTAAGCCAAATCAGGAAAATCAATGCTTGCGGCTAATCATACAATTGTCAATTGGGGACCCCATGGTATGTGATTATCTAACTGCTCAGATGATATTAACAGCACTGTGTGTGATTATGCTACTCAAGTAGCATGGAAAGTTATTGACATTACGATGGAGCATTACAATGACAAAGGACTTCTTGGGTGGCTTGAAGGTGGAATGGCCCCACCTCATCTTTGAATCATCCTCGATAAACAGATTGGGCCTGAACAATGGGACATCTGGAAACTAGCTGCTAGCACTGAAGAACTCGGAACTTAGACCAGACATTTCACAGGGACCAGTCATAGTCATAATAACTATTTCTTTCACTATAATCAATCATACTTTATACAAGCCTGTGTCCCTCTTTCTTTTGTTATAGCCATAGGAAACTTACAACTCAATAAGACTTTATATTCTGTAACTTGTATAAATTGAAAATTATATACTTGTCTTAACTTCTCTATTTCTTTAAGAAATGATTCCCTTTTGATTCTTTTATCTCGATGTAATTTGTGGTTACCAATAAATCTCCAACAGCCCTGGGAAGAAGGTCCCATGCCTAAACTTGCTTCCAGGTTACTTACTAAACTGCTCCGATGATCTAAACGGTTCATTGGATGGCTGATTCTTGGCATTTTGGGGTTAATAGCTATTTGCACCACTGTTGCAGTCACCGGTGTTGCTTTACAAACCTCAATTCAAACACATAATTTTATCCAAAATTGGACTGAAGATGCTCATAATATGTGGGCTACTCAGGCTCAGGTAGATGAGGATATTCAAGAGGAAATACAGGAACTAAAAACAGCCACCAAATGGGTCAGAGATCAATTAATATATTTATAAAAACAAGTAATACTAAAATGTCATTGGAATTCTACTCAATTTTGTGTTACTTCTGTTGAATTCAATCATCGTGCCTACAACTGGGAACAAATCAAATTTCACTTACAAAACATACATGATAATGCCTCTCTGAATGTACAATTACTGCAAAAAGAAATCTTTGTAACCTTTTCTAAACGTCTGCCCTCTTCCATTAATTTGGAAACTTTAGCTGAACAACTAGCTGATCAATTATCTGGGCTAGACCCATGAGGATGGTTTCAAAGTATTACTCACAGCATCCAGTCTGGAACTGTAACTTTGGTGATTGTCTTGGTATTTATAGTTGTTGTTTACTGTTGCCTTTCTATAAAGATGGTTAATAATAAACAAACTCAAATGGTCAGGACCTTTTTTACAAATATAATAAAATAGGGGGAATTGTCAGGGAGAGTTTAACAAGAGGCTTCCTGTGTGCTGTTTTTGATCTGTCGTGAATCTTCTGTTCCTTATTAGTTCCTGAATACAGGTGAAAGAGGAGTGGCAAGTTATTCCCAGGACTGAGGAATGAATGCATGCATTTCCTTCATTAGCTTTTCCATATAGTGAAAAGTGACTATTTATGACCCTCTTCCTTTTTGATATGGGTTGTCTTCCAGCCTTATGTCTCCTTGGTAATTTGTAAGTCTGGTCTTTTGATCTTCATCTTGGCTGAAAAAGCTACCTTGTAAGACAGTATATCTACCCACACTATGTTGAATAAAACACCCTTGTTCCATCAGAGCTTGGATCCCCTTCTCTCTCTCTCTTTCTCTTTCCCCCTCAGGCTAATTCTCTGGAGCGTGGAAACCCACTGAGCTCACTTTCTTGCCTAGGCTTTCAAGACTTCCTCGAGAGGGCGTCCTGTGCCTTCGTGAAGCAGGGCAAGCCTTGTGTCAAATGCTTTATTGGTTCTCTATGTAAACCAGGGAATATCAGCCTCTTTCTCTCTTTTACTTTCTTATCGTCAACTCCAGACAACCAGGTTCCAGTCCATTAAAGGACCTCAACACTACCTAGAGTCTCCATTGCCTAAAAGAATACCCTAATTATCTGTGTAACCAAATAGAATCATAACTTCTATTATGCTTATTGGGGTATGACCACATGCCTATTGATAATTCTCCACTGTTAACTACATAAGCTTAGGGTGAATGAGTCACAGGTTAACTGATTATATCTTTTTTTTTTCCTTTGTTCAGATTAGTTTCAGGGAATTTGGGGAGGTGGATTTGGGCACATACACTTAGGGTATATAAAGTTTTCACAAAATCTGGTCATGGCTAAGAGGAGACTCTGCCTTGGGCCTGCCGGTGTAATACATTTCACTCCACTCTGCATTGTCCTTCTGAGTGAGTTTTTTTCCACGAATGCATGCTACAACACTTGGTACATTGGCTGGGAAACTCCTCATTTCAAGGACACAAGTCCCATCTGGGACTACTCCTAGGCCTTGTGGCTCGAATCTTCTAGAAGGGGGAAGGCATCTCACCCTTCTGGAAGCATTCTGCTTCTCAGTGCCTGGACCTTTCACATTAGCAGGTAGTGGATGGCAGCAGGGGAACTGAGTGCTCAGGTGAGGAGGAACCCACCCAGCAAGGTGGAAGAGGGGGCCTGATTATCCCCTTGGGAGGGACTAGAAGGGGCACAGACTCACAGGAGCCTGGAATAGGCAGGTGGCAGCAATTGCTTGGTACACAGATTGATGAGCATGTTAGGGCTTAGGAAGGAAATCTGTGAATGTCCTTTAGGAGGTGGTGTCCATGCCATCTTGGGAAAAATTATTACCAAGCAATCTCCAGGGGATTGTTAGGAGAAGAAACTTAGTCTTTGTGTGCTCATATTTTTCCCTCCCCAAGGAGGTGTCCCATCTGCTGTGAAATTCTTGACCTCCTTGGAATTGTCAGGCTAGAAGGAGGCGGATACATAAATGAGTATGAATTAACTTTTCCGGAGACGGCCTGGGATGTGGGATATTTAACCCATCTGTGTTTTCATCTGCACCCAATCAAGCCCACCAAGGCAGAAAGGACTTTAAAAGTTAAGGGAGAAACAGTATTGAACCATCTGGCGTTCTGGTTTGGCCGTGCTGACCAGCAGGTGAAGATACACCAATCCTCCTTCTCTCTCTGGGATCTGGCAAGTAAGGCTCTTCTCACCCCAATTAGGAAGGAGGCAGAATGGAAATTTAAGTGTTTCATTGAGTGGAAATATCGGAAGTACATAGGGTACTGAGAAGTTCTTAGAATGAAAAGGAAAAGTAGCAGAAGGTCTGAGAAGGTAAGCAAGATGGGGGGGAGTGAATCTAAGGCAAATGTATTGGAGTGCATGATTAAAAATTTAAAGTAGTGATTTGGAGGAGACTATGGGGTGAAGATGACACCTAACTGCCTCCACATACTCTGTGAGGTCGAATGGCCCCTATGGGAGTAGGATGGCCACCAGAGAACACCATGAACTGAAAAATAGTGGAAGCAGTCTGTACAGTAGTCACAGGAGAGCCAGGACACCCAGAACAATATCCATATATTGACTTATGGCTAGGGTTAGCTCAAGACCCTCCTACTTGGACAAGGTTCTGTATCCAGAAAGGAAAGGGAAAAATATTGATGGCACAAAAGTTGACTGATGATAAAAAAGGAAATTCTACAGGATTTGGATGAGGATGACCTGACCCCTCCCCCATACTGGCACATCTGCCTCCCAGTGCTCCACCAGGAATGGAGACCGCCTTAATGCCCAATCCAAGGTGAGGTGAAGTTCCTGCAGCAGCCACTAGTCTTCCACCAGCTCTCCTGGAGATCGTCGAGCCACCATTTTTGCAGGCTCCGATTCCAGCAATGAAGACCTCTGGTCAACGTCCCCAGAATTCCACCTCAGCCAGACCTCCTAGACTGTATCCACCTCTCCCGGTGAGTACTGATGGGAAGGGGGAAGAAAAGAGGAATTAGACATAGGCTGTGCACCACCAAGGAACAGGGGGAAAGAACCCCACTACAGATGCCCCTCAGAGAACTACAACAGCCTCCAGTTCAGGACGCATGTGGGAACTACCATAAACCCCCTGTAGCCTATTATTACTAGCCATTTTCCTCTATGGATATATTAAACTGGCAGAAACACACTCTACCATACTTGGGGGAGCCACAAGCCATGATTAGGCTAGGAGACTATTTTTCAAACCTACCGCCCTATGTGGGATGACATAATCCAACTACTAGTCTCCCTTTTCAGCCCTGAGGAAAAGCACAGGATCCTGAGACCAGAAAATGGTTAAGAGAACTGGCACCTGAAGGTACTGCAAACCTGCAGCAGTGGACAGAACTAGCCACCCCCATGAGAGGCCCAATTGGGACTGTAACACAGAGGAAGGGAGGGGTCACCTGGAGAGATACTGGGCAGCGATTTTACCAGGTCTCAAGAGGGAGGCCCAAAAACCTAAGAGTATGGCAAACCCCTCCAAAGTGATTCAAAGGGAAAGCGAATAACCCTCTGAGTTCTTCAAAAGACTGTGCGAGGCCTGTAGACTTTACACACCAATAGATTCAGAGGCTGCTGGGTCTCAGATGGTGATAAATGCAGCCTTTGTGTCTCAAGCCTACCCAGAAAATATCAGATGGGAGGGAGTCCAAGGGACTCATCAATTTTTACACATCCCTGAATGTCCAGTACCTTTGTTGGGAAGACACTTGCTCTCTAAATTGGGGGCACAAGTGACCTTTCCCCCCCAGTGAAAGACTCACTCTTTGAGTGGGCTCAACCACCTATTTACTCTTCCTCTCGGTAACCCCTCAAGATGAATGGAGGTTGCACAATCTCCCAGAAGAGAAACCGGATGGGCTAAACAGTCAGATGGGCTAAACAGTAGAGAGAGAGAGAGAGAGAGAGAGAGAGAGAGTTAACTCAACAATTCCCTGAGGTCTGGGTGGAAGACAAGACCCCAGGCTTGCGAAACAAGTCCCACTGGTAATAGAACTCAAACCCAGTACAATTACACTAACACCCGCCTTGGGCCTGCCAGACCTTGCTAAGCCGTTTACTCTTTACATGACTGAAAAGGACAAAGTGGCTATGGGAGTGTTGTCCCAGACTATGGGGACATGGGATAGACCCATGGCTTAAATCCCAAAATGGCTGAACAATGTTGCCACTGGGTGGCTGGGATGCTTACGGGCAGTTGCTGCAGTTGCCTTACTGGTCTGGGAGGCAACCAAGCTGACTTTTGGCCAGGATTTGATTGTTAAAGTACCACATGAGGTCAACACTGCCCTGCGAGGGGACCTCCATAAATGGCTGTCAACATCCTGGATTACTCAGTACCAGGGACTGTTATGTGAGAACCCCCATGTTACTACTGAGCCTTGTCAGGCCCTGAATCTGGCCACTCTCCTTCCTGTGGAAGAATGTAGGCCCTCATATGATTGCAAGAAAATGTGCCAGCAGACCTGACTTGAGAGACCAGCCAATCCTGGACCCAGATTTGGTCCTGTACACCAATGGTACCAGCCTGGTAAAACAAGGACAATGACTGTCGGGATATGCAGTAGTCATGGAAGAAACCATCATTGAGGCTAACTCTGCCATCACACTGGTCTGCTCAACGGGCCGAACTATATGCTCTAATTCAGGCCCTCCAGCTGTCAAAAGGTAAGAAGACAAACATTTACACAGACTCCAAGTATGCTTTTGCCACACTACATGTACACAGGGCTCTGTATAAGGAGAGAGGCCTTTTTTTAAAATTAATTTTTATTGAGGTATAGTTGTTTTACAATGTTGTGTTAATTTATGCTGTACAGCAAAGAGAATTAGCCATATGCGTACATATATCCCCTCCCCTTTGGCTTTCCTTCATGTGTAGGTCACTGCAGAGCACAGTGTAGAGCTCCCTGTCCTACATACTAGGTTCTCATTAGCTACCTATTTTATACATAGGAGTGTGTATATGTCGATCCCAGTCTCTCAATTCATCCCACTCCCAAGAGAGGCCTTTTGATAGATAGTGAAGAAGATATTAAAAATAAGGACGAAATTAAGACCCTATTAGATGCTGCCTGAGAACCAGAAAGGAGTGTAGTCATAAACTTCTGAGGACATCAAAAAGAGGATACCGCTCGGGCTCGGGGAAACAGACTGGCAGTGAGACCACTAAACAAGCAGCCAAGGGCTTCGGGGTGACAAGTGAAGCCCTTATTAAAGCTCTATATTGGCAGAGCAGCGTGAGCTAACACTGGACTCCCCAAAATACAGTGAAGCCCAAAACCAACTAGCCAAAGTGAAAGGGGTCATCAAGACTGAAAAGGGATGGTGGGAATTGCCAAGTGGCAAATTGTTGGTACCAGAGGAGCTGGCACCCACTCTGGTAAGCACCAAGTGACCCACCTAGGCCATGATAAACTGGGAGAGCTAATTTGAAAATATTTATTGATTCCCCACCTCTCTTCCCTATGCAGGACAGAATCTCAGAACTGCACTGCCTGCTCACAGGTCAATGCTGCCTCTCAGCACAGACAGAAACCTCCAGGGATTCAGCTAAAAGGCACGCTGCCCTTTGAATACCTGGAAGTGGACTTCACTGAAATGAAACCTCACCAACACTATTGGTACCTGATGATCATTGTATGTACGTTCTCAGGATGGGTAGAAGCTTTTCCTACCCGGACTGAAAGAGCATCAGAAGGAGCCCAGTGTCTGTTTAGGGAGATAGTTCCCAGATTTGGATTTCCTACCAGCATTGGATCAGACAATAGTCCAGCTTTTGTAGCTGGTTTAGTACAACAAGAAAACAAAACTTTAAATATCAAGTGGCAGTTATGTACAGCATATAGGCCCCAGAGTTCTGGGATTGTGGAAGGAACCAACTGTACACTTAAAGAGATACTGTCCAAGTGGATCATAGAGACTGACTGCTGCTGGGTGGACTTGTTTTCAATGGCTCTGCTCAGACTTAGGATGACCCCATGGTCCCATGGCTATTCTCTGTACAAAATTGTGTGTGGGTGATCCCCTCCCATAATAAAACAGGTGTCAACAAATTTGCCTCAGGTAAGGGGAGATGATATTTCACAGCAGATGGAACAACTGGGTAAGGTAATAAATCAGGTAACTAAGTTTGTACAAGAAAGGGTGCCGTTACCCCTTGGGGAACAGATGAATGAATTTGTGCCTGGGGATCAGGTGTGGGTCAAGGACTGGAAACACAACTCCTTGGCCCTGCATTGGAAGGGTCCATATACTGTTGTTCTAACCACCCCTACGGCAGTTAAAGTTGCAGGTGTCACTCCCTGGATCCACCACATGAGGATGAAGAAAACATACCATGCAGACCCAGAAAACGCTGAGTGGACTATGCAGAGGCACCCCACTGACCCTCGAGAGACTAAGATCATCCTTAAGAAGAAGAAGGAAGAGAAGATCCCAGACAAGCCCCTTCAGAATAAAGCCACATAATCAATTCCTGCTGCTTGGCCTCATCAATGTGATTTTGAATTTAACTTCCATTTCAACTCAGGACAATGTTCTCATCTCATGGACACATTCCTATGCAGACTTCCACAACACCTCCAACTGCTGAGTATGTGGGGCTATGCTTCTGTCTGTGATGGATGGACTTCGTTGGTGAGTGTCACCACTCCAACAAGGAGATTTTAAACCACTCTGCTCTTTTCTGGGATGACAAAAAGAGACTTTCCTTTCTCTCATCAATCACAATCTCTCCCTTCTCTCTTGTTGTAAGCCACAGCTACAGTCAATAGACTCAGGTCATGGGGTTACATTTGATGTAAACACCAGTTTCATAGAAGTAACAAAAGCCTATACCTCATATTTAAAGAATAAAAAGGAAAAAAAGTCCCTGACCAGCAAGGGAGGACAGGCCTCTAGGTATGCTGAACAATTCTACCAAGTCTGGGAAGAATATTTCTGGATGACCTCAGAAAAGGGTGAATTAATTACTCCCACTGCTATATGCTGAGAACAAAAAGAACAAAGGGTAGGGTTTACCAACTGTCTGTTATATCCATAAGAACTAAAATATATGGGGCATCTTTTCCTCGAACAATGTAAATGAACATTCAGGGTCACATACCAACCCAAACAGTCCATCCATTGGCCAGGCTCTGATTGGAAATATAACCTTGGAATCCACTGAGTGGCGCCCAACAGAACCCAGTGGTTTTGTGGGCCTAAGCTTTGGCCTTGGTTACCAATCGGCTGGGTAGGCCACCACACACTGGAATTTGCTTTTGCCCATGGCAGCATAAAGCCTAACCTACAACAAGCCCCAGTAAATCTACCTTATTTACATGCTAGGTGGACAAGGTCTGTGTTTCAGTGGTATGAGTATATTGCTGCCTTATTCTTACCTTCTATAGGGACAACAGATATTATGATTAAAGTAGAAGCCTTGACTAATTTCACAAAACAAGCCCTCCTAGATAGTGCTAAAGCCATCCAAGCCTTAAATAAAAAACAAATCCAAATGAGAAAAGCAGTAATTCAAAATAGAATGGCTTTGACATGCTCACAGATACTCAAGGGGGGACCTGTGCTATAATTAAGGATGAATGTTGTGTATATATTCCTGATTTATCTGGCAATGTATCAGCTGCTTTAGATGACATAAAAAACCAGGTAAAAGCAATGTCAAGTGACTGGACTTCAGTCCTCTCTTGGGTGAAGGGTGATTGGTGGAAAACTATATTTACCATTGTTATAGTTGCCTTCATATTTCTGCTTTGTGGACCCTACATTTTACAATGTATTATGAACTTTGTAACCCAAAGGTTGGTGTCGTTCTCCCAAATTGGCGGTCAGAGAGCCAGCGTGCAATATATCCCTATGAGTGATGCTCATACTATGAGTTAAGAGCATCAAGAGGGGAGGATGAAGGAGGAAACAGATGGAATAGGCTTCATATTGAAAGCAGGACTCCATCTTGGGGCGGACTGTGGACTTTGAGCTATATGCCTAGTATTTGTGGAAGCGACACACCAACTGGAAAACCAGACCCCCCCCCACCTCCATGGAAGACCCCCAAGGCTCGTACCTAGACTCTCCATCACCTGAGAGAATACCCTAATTATCTGTGTAACTGAATAGAATCATACATTCTATTATGCTTATTGGGGTATGACCACAGGCCTATTGATAATTGTCCACTGTTAACAACC
Organism: Antilocapra americana; assembly: GCA_007570785.1. Lineage (NCBI taxonomy): Eukaryota > Metazoa > Chordata > Mammalia > Artiodactyla > Antilocapridae > Antilocapra > Antilocapra americana. Next base: position 76,981 of record ML660681.1, on the reverse strand, counting down.
TAGGCTAAAGGCACATGAATCATGGGTTAACTTTGATTGTTTATCTTTTCCTTTGTTCAGACTACTTTCAGGGAATTTGGGGAGCTTGGTTTGGGCACATACACTTAGGGTATATAAGGTTTTCACAAAAACTGGTCGGAGTCTTTGGCTAAGAGGAGACTCTGCCCTGGGCCCTCCAGTATAATAAACTTCACTCCACTATCTGCATTGTCCTGAGTGAGTTTGTTTCCCAGAACACATGGCTACAACACTCTGACCTTCCTTTGTTCTATTTTCACGGTCTTTTCCCTCCCTTGTCTTTTAGCCACCGCCATTCTGGACTCTTTTTTCCTATTCTAACTACCTAACAACAACCCACTCCAGTATTCTTGCCTGGAGAATCCCATGGGCAGAGGAAACTGGCAGGCTACAGTCCATAGGGTTGCACAGAATCCAACATGATTGAAGTGAAGCCAGACAGCAAGCAAAGCAAGCATTTACTCGAAATCCATTCAAAGATTTTGTCTTGTGGTTAAAGTCTTGCCTGTATGCAAGTGCTCATTTGGTATTAATACTTCAGTCTGCTTTGGGATCAGACTGTTTGACTGAAGCTGGCCAGCCTTTGACCCTCTCAGGAACAGCTCTTGTTTCCCTGAAACAGGGATGGGTTTTTTAGTCTTTGGCTTAGTCCTTTGGAGACAGGCTTGGGCCTGGCTCTGGGGCCAAGCTCTCTCCCTAAGACCAGCTGTTATTGGCTTGCAAGCTATTTGAATTGTGCCCTTTGTGGTGTTTGTAAGCCAGTTAAGCTGTTGGACAATTGTTTTTTTTTTTTTTTTTAACAAATTTGGAGTGAAAAATCTTGATTCTGCTACTGGTTTTCCCACTGATTCATTATATGGCAATTGCTCTTTACTTTAGAAGAAAAACCTCTAGGAAATGGGATCAGGGTTATCTTAAGTATTTTAAGGGTGCCTCCCTACAGGGACCTCAAACCATTTTATGTTTTAAAAAAAACAGCCTGAGTCCTTCCTCATGCATATTTCTAAGTAAATGTACCAACCTGACCAAGGGCAATTTAAAATATCTGTGGCCATTATGGAGAACTTTTGAAGTCCTCAAATTTAATTAACATAAATCTGAATTGGACTTAATTTCCCTAAAACTACAGTGTGCTACTTCCTAGAACTGAGTGGAATTCTGAGTTCGATTGGTATTTTGAGGTTGAAATTGCCTCTCTGCAAAATAACATTTTAAGATTAGCTGAGGCAAACAGGTAAAATGATAAAAGATAAAAGGACTCCCAAAGCTTCGGGGTTTTCTTCCTTGGCTTCTTTGTCTCAAATTTCACCTCCTTCCCTTCTCTGTCACCAAAACTCTTGTCTTCAACTTGAGCAAATGAAGGCTACTAAAAGAAACCAAAACCTCTCTAGATTTTGCTATTGTTGCAAAGAGCCAGGACACTGGAAAATAGATTGTTAACCAATTTAAGAATTTTAGGCACCTTCAAGTCTCTAACCAGTCTTTGTAACATCCTCTTAATTCTCCAAGGAACTACAAGGGCCCTTCCCAATCTTCCTTCTTAATCTGCTTGGGAAAACATTTTCCTATATTAGGGATGAATCTCTTCCAGTCCTAACTGACACCAGAGTCACACACTCGGTGCTAAAACCCTCTACTGTAAAGCAGCCACTGCCTCAGAGTACTTGTGTTTGTGCTCAGTCACTGCAGTCGTGTCAGACTCTTTGCGACCCTATGGACTGTAGCCCACTAAGTTTCTTTATCCATGGGATTCTCCAGGCAAGAATACTGGAGTGGGTTAGCATGTCCTCCTCCAGGGGTTCTTCCTGACCCAGGGATTAAACCCATATCTCTTACATCTCCTGCATTGGCAGACAGATTCTTTACCCACTGAGCCACCTGGGAAGCCCCCTCAGATTATTAAAACAATTCAAGAATAGGGTTCTTTAATAAATCTCCAGAGGTTTCTGTGAACCCCATTCCCTTTTGTTTAGGCTCTTTGAAAGATACACACCCTTGTCCCATTAGTTTTTCCATGTCTTTCCATTTATTAGACCAAGACTTCTTACAGAAATATCATGCCAGAATTTATTTCTCCCAAAAGGGAGAAATCATTTTAGAAATTAATAGTTGTCATCATAGCAACCAGGCAGGTGAATTAAATAACCCTTTGGCATCTTTTACTTGTTCCTCTCTGATGACACTAGAGCTGATTCTGGAAACACTGATCGTTTGTCCCTATTGAATCAGCTACCACTCTCTTTTCCTGTACAAGGTCTTCCCTGTAGATCAAATGGTAAAGAATCAATTGCAATGCAGGAGACCTGGGTTTGATCCCTGGGTCAGGAAGATCCTCTGGATAAGTGAATGGCAATCCATCCCAATATTCTTGCCTGGAGATTCCCATGGACAGAGGAGCCTGGCTTGTTACAATCCATGGGGTCACAGAGTAGAACATGAATGAGCAACTACCACTACCACTCTCCTTATGGGCAAAATCTCTAACTGATATTGGAAAGATTCATGGCAAACCTCTCAACAAAATTCAAATAGACCCTCAAATAGAACCTTTTCCCAGAATTAATCAATGCTGCTGCTGCTGCTAAGTCGCTACTCTGTAAGTAAAAAGCTTTCAAGGCATAAGTCTATAATAAAAGATTACAAGGCTCAAGGCCTCATTATCCATTGTACTAGTCCCTATAATACTCCTATTTACTGCTGAGAAAATCTACAGCTATGGTTTTTCCAGTGGTCATGTATGGATGTGAGAGTTGGATGGTGAAGAAAGCTGAGCACCAAAGAATTGATGCTTTTGAACTGTGGTGTTGGAGAAGACTCTTGAGAGTCCCTTGGACTGCAATGAGATCCAACCAGTCCATTCTGAAGGAGACCAGTCCTGGATGTTCATTGGAAGGACTGATGTTGAAGCTGAAACTCCAATACTTTGGCCACCTGATGCAAAGAGCTGGCTCATTTGAAAAGACCCTGATGCTGGGAAAGATTGAGGGCAGGAGAAGAGGACGACAGAGGATACGATGGTTGGATAGCATCACTGACTCAGTGGACATGGGTTTGGGTGGACTCTGGGAGTTGGTGATGGAAAGGGAGGCCTGGCATGCTGCGGTTCATGGGGTCACAAAGAGTCAGACACGACTGAGCAACTGAACTGAACTCAAATGTACAGCACCTCTGAGCAAAAAGCAACACTGGTATCCTTCCAAATCCTGTTGTCCCTGACTCTCACAGGCTACTAACATCCACTCCCACTGGAAGAAAACTCTTTACTGTAATTGATTTATGTGATGCTGTCGTGCCCAGGTCGTGATCTCCACAAATCACCAGGAGGCCATACACTGATGCAAGCGCAAGAGGGAGTTTATTGCAGACCCGGGTCTGGACTGCACACACACACACAAACACCGACACAGCGGAGTGAGGGCAGCGGCCCCGAGCCGCATGGTACAAGGCTTTTAAAGGGAGAAGACAAAGGGAAAATGGCTACAGGTGGGGTGATGTATCTTGGTGCTCTGTGACTGGTCAGGACAGGAGGGGAGGTCAGGGGCTTTATGCGCGCTAGCCCCTGATAGGTATATTTAACCGCAAACAGTTCCCTGATTGGCATATTTTTGGCACACTATGATTGGTTGTGTCTAGGGTGATGACAGGGGGTTAGGGCTGGACTACGCTGTGGTTTTTCAGGAGCCTGGGTGTTGTTTTTATCACCAGATGGCGGCTCTTTCTATAACGGAGTCACAAAGGCTCCATATTCCTCCCTTCTCTAGTCCCAAAGGAGGCCCAATCATGGGCCTTTAATGAGCTCTATGTCATCACTCAGCCAAGATGGATGTTAGCAAGAAGGATTCTGGGAAGTGGAACGATGCACGGTGTCTCTTTTAGACTTTTTCTAAATTCTTCCGGTCGGTGGTGGCTCATCAGTTCCATATTTCTTATCAGGATCTCCTGTCATAAAACAACTCATGCAAATAGTTACCATGATGCCTGGCCAGGGTGGGTGGCTTTAATCAGTGTGTTTTTTTTTTCTAACAATTTTTCCCTGAGAGACTTCATACTCAAGATACTTTTTGGGAATTGGGGTGGAGGTCTCTTTCTTCTATAACCTCTTCCTGCTGTGCATGGACGTAGGCTTGCCTAGCAGAGCAGAAGTCTCTCTTTACCTGGTCTAAGTCAAGGTATATATATACTTTTTTTTTCTAGACGAATAGGCCTGAAACCCAGTCTAGACCTGGCACTTCGGGGAGACTTGTAGCCAGGTAGCCAGTTGCCCAGTTTTATAGAAAGTAAGGTTGAAGTCACTAGCTTCCAGCAGACATTGTTTCGAGAATGGTAGCGTCTAAGCCTGGTGAGACTCAGAAAACTCAAGTGTTAAGTAATACAACATCTAATCTGAAATTATACCCATAGTATCACCTAGTTATTTCTCAGGATGTCTGAACCATACCTACTCTATTTTGACTTTTAATTGTAAAATTTTCCTTAATAGCCAAAGCGGATGTCACCATTAATGATGTCAGTGTTTTTTTTTTTTTTTTAGATATGAGAAGATGCAAGAATTGGAACTCATAAAATCTTCTCCTGAAAAGATCTAACTATCTGAAGGCCTGTTCTGCCAGTTTTTCCAAGAGCACAGAGTGCCTCATTCCTGATATTCACCTTGAACTCCTCTCAGGGGCTTTGAAAGTCAGCAGTTGCAGTGGCCATGATTTAATTGCTGTAGATGTAGATGACAAGTGTCAGTCTTTCGTTGGCAGAGCCCCTTTTTGCTCAAAAATTTGACCATGATTTTGAGGGGGGCATTTCATTACCATTTTATCTCATGGTGATGAGAATGTCCATTCTCAGGTTTGGCAAAGATTCCGTTGACAGGCCACTCAATGTGCTGTTACTGGACTAGGCCATAAAACAATATCCAAAATTCTCTGGACCACCTGTCTTACTAGCCTCTTGGTCCAGGAAAATATTTCCTCTTGTTCCTTTTTCTCATATCGAGAGTTACACTGTTACCATCATTGTACTCATATGGGATTATATATTATTCTATTAGAAGCCTCAGACACACATTTGGCAGTGTAAGAAAGGGGAATCTTGTAAAACAGGTGAAATACAAATAACATAGCCAGCAGTATTAGTAAAGTCACAAGTAAGACTTAGGTTAAGAGCTTCCATTAAATGTAGCCCAGTATATATCAGGTCATCTGACTTACTCTGTAGAATCTTTATCTTTTAGGGAAATTGTATATTGGCACCACTGTCTATAAGGCATATAGTCCAGTTTTTTTAGTGTGACTAGACTGATTATCCTTAGTATGATTTAATTATTTTTAACACAGAGGAGACTTTAAACTTAAATTACCATAACCTGGTGTTATCTATATAAATCCATCTCACAATTGTGGCAGATTTTTTTTCCTTGTTGAAACTTTTCTTGTTGCTCTGATTGAGCTTGAGTAATAGAAAAAAGCTCAAATTTGTGGCCAGAGTCAGAGCAGGCATTATTAATTGGCCCAGTAAGGGGATCCCATCTAGTAATATCACAGTGACCTGAATATGAGTATAATATTTTTTAAGTAAAATTTCTCGGGGCCAACCAATTAGAGTCTTGTAGTAGAGAAATTTACCAAGGTAACCCAGAACTAGACACAGGTAATTGGCCACAAACCCAACAATTGGATTGATTTCTAAAACTAGTATAGGATCAGGCCTATAACAGAAAAGCATTTGATTTATATGCAAAGGTCTAAGAAGTCAAGAAAACATTATAAATGATCATATGAATTGGGTCCAGCATCTTAGGCAAGTTGTCTACCTCTGTCATCTTCTCATCCTGGTGTAGTGTTGTTTCTCCTGATAAAAAGTCTTTTTATCCAGGTTGGAGACAGTCCCTTAAATTGTCTTTTTCCAGTCCTGGTTGCAGATCATGAGGCATCTGACCTTCATCCAAAGATAGATTACTGAGATAAGCTTCAGAAACAAACTTAGGGTGTTTTATAAGAATTCAATTAAATTTCACATTAATATCACATAACAGCAAAGAACTTTTTAAGAACAGTCTTACTACCTCCATTGGTAGACCTCCATTAACAAAATGGGATTTAACATTTATTGAAACATCATTTTTTCCCTAAAATTATCCTTTTATCAAATATAACCAAATTAAGGCTAGTTTGTTTGCAAAACAGGTCTGTTCTCACTAATTTTGGTCTGATGATTTATATACCCATAATTGATCACAGACTTTTTTATTTTGTTGAAACATTTATAGAGTCTCAGACTGAACTTTTAAAATAAAACAAGGCTGGGAAACTCACACCAAAGGCTTATCACAGACTTTGCCTAATAAATCTGAGTGAATTCTTCCCTTAAAGGTCTCAAAATTCCTGGGATTTTTGTGCCTGTTAGTGAGATAACCTTCTTAGCTCATTTGATAAGCTTACTGGAAACCTAAGAATTTCAAATTTCTGAAGAAGTTAGATAGAGAGAAAATACAATTGTATTGTTTATAATGTATAATTTTACCAAATTATTTTTATAATTAGTTTGAGAAGAAGGTTTTTCTTACTCCCGGAAAACACAAGATTCTAACCTGTAATTTTTCAGCTAGAAACCATAAAAGTTCATTCAGTCTTTTTGTTAACGTCTGTGAAGTCATCTAGTTCTCCATTAGAATACCAGGACATATCAGAATGTTAAGAACTCCATATAATTTCTAGAATATCTGTACTAATAATTTTACCATACATTATAACATGAGTGGATTTATTACTCATTTGATAATTTTTTTGTAATTTAACCCACCAAATAAACACAATTAGTTTAATATCTCTCTTTGGGATGTTTCAAGGGCCATCTGAAGCACCCCAAAGTTAGCTAGAGGTGAAAGGAACCTCAAAAGAATTCAATTTAGGAAGTATTTTCAATAAATATCAAAAGGGTTTATAATAGTCAGATAGGATCATATAAGTCACTGTGAAACAACAGTTACTCACTAAGCCAAAATTAACAGAAGATTTCAAAGGTAAACATAGAACAGAACACTTCAGAGATAAAGAAACTTAAAATCCATTATTAAAGGTAGTTCAACATCTCAAGAAAACTCGTATTCATGCACAAAACTCTTCCCTTGGGGTCCACTTTCCATAAAACATTTGTGTCACTTTCTATACCCATTCCTTTGTTCTCCCATCCTGAAATAGCCACCTGTAAGTCAGACCTACTTCCTTTTCCCTTCATAAAATGTAATTTTATTTCTTATACCTTCTTTACTGAAAACACACATCCTACTTTCCTTAAGCAACCAAGAACTGACCTTTATATTAGCATTCTATAGATTAGTGAACATAAATACCAGTGATAATTTCTAGAACCCTTGTTTTCTTAGAACATTTTAGGATGGCACCAAATATTATTCACTTATAGTCCTAAATCTCTTTAGTTTCTCTGTAAAAGGAAACTAGGGTTTGGTAGTAAATGTTTCAAAATCTTATTTTATCTGGAAATGACCTAACTACTTAATAGACTTCCAACACTTAGCACACTTAGCACAAACCTTAAAAATTTAAGTTATGCCAATCTGGAGAAACTATTTTGGACGGATATTCCTAAAGAATCATATAAAAGCTCATATCTCATTTACATTTTTGGAAGTTTTCTCTCTCTCTCTCTTTTTAAATTTATTTATTTTTATTAGTTTTGCCAAACAATGACATGATATCACCATGGGTTTACATATGCTCCCCCTCCAGAACACCCCTCCCTCCTCCCTCTCCCCGGGAAATCTCGTTGCACCAGCCCCAAGCATCAATCCTGGGCTGGTGATTGATTAGACATATGATAATTAACATGTTTCAATGCCATTCTCCCATATCATCCCACCCTTTCCCTCATCCACAGAGTCCATGAGTCTATTCTATACATCTGCGTTCCTTTTGCTGTCTCGCATGCTGGGTTCTCATTACCGTCTTTCTAAATTCCATATATATGCGTTAATATACTATATTGTTGTTTTTGCTTCTGGCTTAATTCACTCTGGATAATGGGCTCCAGTTTCGTCCATCTGAGTAGAACTGATTCAAATGAATTTTTCCTTAATGCTGAGTAATATTCCATTGTGTATATGTACCACAGCTTTCTTATCCATTCGTCAGTTGATGGGCATCTAGGTTGCTTCCATGTCCTGGCTATTGTAAATAAAGCAGCGATGAACATTGGGGTCCACGTGTCTCTTTCAATTCTGGTTTCCTCGGTGTATATGCCCAGCAGTGGGATTGCTGGGTCATATGGCAGGACTATTTGCAGTTTTTTAAGGAACCTCCACACTGTTTTCCATAGTGGCTGTACTAGTTTGCAATCCCACCAACAGTATAAGAGAGTTCCCTTTTCTCCACATCCTCTCCAGCATTTATTACTTGTAGATTTTTGAATTGCAGCCATTCTGAGTAGTATAAAGTGATATCTCATTGTGGTTTTGATTTGCATTTCTCTGATAATGGACACCTTATCTTTGACAAAGGAGGCAAGAATATACAATGGAGAAAAGACAACCTCTTTAACAAGTGGTGCTGGGAAAACTGGATAGCCACTTGTAAAAGAATGAAACTAGATCACTTTCTAACACCATACACAAAGATAAATTCAAAATGGATCAAAGATCTAAGCATAAGACCAGAAACTATAAAACTCCTAGAGGATAACATAGGCAAAACACTCTCCGACATAAATCAAAGCAGGATCCTACATGACCCACCTCCCAGAATACTGGAAATAAAAGCACAAATAAACAAGTGGGACCTGATTAAAATTAAAAGCTTCTGCACAGCAAAGGAAACTATAAGCAAGGTGAAAAGACAGCCTTCAGAATGGGAGAAAATAATAGCCAATGAAGCAACGGACAAACAATTAATCTCAAAAATATACAAGCAACTCCTGCAGCTCCATTCTAGGAAAATAAACGACCCAATCAAAAAGTGGGCCAAAGAACTTAACAGACATTTCTCCAAAGAAGACATAAAAATGGCTAACAAACACATGAAAAGATGCTCAACATCACTCATTATCAGAGAAATGCAATTCTTTCTCTTTTTTTAACTCGAGGTAATTGCAGATATAATATTTAACTTATATTAAACCTAGGTACAATGAAAATATTTTACTCTATGTTAATTTCTTTAAGACATGTCTGTATTAGCTAGATCAACAAACATTAATATCAGGTATTTAATACTTAATATTTCCCAGTTTACATGAACCTGGAATTTATTGTTTAATTTAGAATTATTTGATTTGTAAGCGCTTATCTTTTTTTAAGCCAATTAAGTAGAGCTCGTTTACAAATTAACTTTAAAAATTATTACACAGAGACAAAGACATCCCAAAACATATTTAGACAGACACGATGCAAGATCTAGCTTTATTTTCTAAGTTTAGAGGTCAACAAAATCTCTTGTTCCTTACCGGTCGGGGCACTCTGGCCAGCTGTCCGCGTCAGGAGGAGACCAGGGACAAAAGTGTCCCAGTGGCAGCCACTGGGTCCAGTCCATTGGCAGGCAAGCCAGCCCCTGAGTACCCTGAGTGGTCAAGACTCCATTGAGAACGGCACCCAGGAGAACTGCTCAGCTGCATGTCTCACAGTACAGTACAGTCACACGGACAGACAGAGAGACAAAACAAACAGTCCTCCGGGAGTCAGGAGGCAAAACCGAAAGTAGGACGATGGTGTAATCCATAACCCGGTAGCGACCTATGAAAGTCTTCATAAACAAGGGGCACTCAGTCCCCACCGATGGACCCCGTGATGTAATCACGGGCATCCACAGAAACAAAGGGGCACTCGCTCCTTTACATCTTTGAAATGTCCTGTTACCAGGTCTAGTGGAGTGGAGGTTGACTGTCCCATAATGTCCGTCAAAGTCAAATAGAGACACAGACACACAAACAAGGATGAACCAAGAACACAGACTATTAACCCAGGCTGGGTTTGCAGACAAGAGATGAAAGCAAAAACTGGTGAGGAGCAGTATCTTGGAAATACCCCAACTGCTTCCTCCAAGAGCAACCTAATGCGAGGGCTCTTGCCCTCATCCTGCAAGCCAAAATCTTCTCCTGTGGGGCCTGGGACATCTCCCAGGACCCGGCAGTCGTGATCCCCCAGCGCGTCCACCTGTAGCCACTTCTGACTGCCACTAGAACAGAGCAGTATCTTGGGAGCACCTCAACCGTTATCTCCTGATGAAAGGAGCGGTATCTTGGGATCCCTCAACTGTTATCTCCTCCAAAGCAAAAATTACAACCAGCAGACAAGTTGAACCACACAGGACAGACACATATATACACACTCACCAATCGGCCTAGAGTTCCCTCCAGTTAAGGCATCCTGGTGCCGCAGAAATTCCGGACGAGCCCCCATATGTCATGCCCAGGTCGTGATCTCCACAAATCACCAGGAGGCCATACACTGATGCAAGTGCAAGAGGGAGTTTATTGCAGACCCGGGTCTGGACTGCACACACACACACAAACACACACACACACCGACACAGCGGAGTGAGGGCAGCGGCCCCGAGCCGCATGGTACAAGGCTTTTAAAGGGAGAAGACAAAGGGAAAATGGCTACAGGTGGGGTGATGTATCTTGGTGCTCTGTGATTGGTCAGGACAGGAGGGGAGGTCAGGGGCTTTATGCGCGCTAGGTCCCTGATAGGTATATTTAACCACAAGCAGTTCCCTGATTGGCATATCTTTGGCACACTATGATTGGTTGTGTCTAGGGTGATGACAGGGGGCGAGAGCTGGACTACCCTGTGGTTTTTCAGGAGCCTGGGTGTTGTTTTTATCACCAGATGGCGGCTCTTTCTATAATGGAGTCACCCAGGCTCCATAATGCTTTAGTATTCCAGTTGATGAAGCTAGCCAATATACCTTTCTTGCATTCACTTGGGAAGAAAAACAATTTGCCTAGACAGTCATGCCTCAGGGTTGTACTGAAACTCCTTATTTCTCACAAATCCTGAAGGCTGATCTGGATGATGTAAAGTTCCCTATGGGTTCCGCTTTGTTGTAATATGTAGATGATTTGCTTCTTTGCTGTACTTCTTATGCTGCCTCATAGGAAACAAGCCACCACATGCTAAAGCTTTCAGCCTTAAGGGACATAAGATCACCAGAGAAAAACTGCAGTATTCCCAGACCCAAGCTTTTTTTTTCTCTAAATGAAGGATAATTGCTTTACAATATGTTATTGGTTTCTGCCATACATCAACATGAATCAGCGATAGGTATACATATGTCCCCTCCCTCTCGAACCTCCCTCCAACCTCCCACCCCATCCCACCCCTCTAGGTTGTCACAGAGCATCGCCAAACCCAGGCTTGATATTTAGAATATCAGAATAAGGGGTACAGCTAGATCCAGACAATGTCCTGTGTTTCCCAAAACTAAGCACCAACTGAGAGGTTTTCTCGAGCTAGCTGCTCATTCATGAAACTGGATTCAAAATTTCTCTCTTATGGCCAAACTCTTATATGTGTTACTAAATAGTTACAACTAGAATCCAGTTTTATGAGAAAAACCTGATGACACAGCCTTCAAGTCCTTAAAGGAAAATTTGAAGAATCCACCTGCTCTTGGCCATCCCAATGATCAGATTCCCTTTTTTCCTTTTTGCATATGAAAAGAAAGGGGATGCTCTTGGGGTACTCACCCCAAAACATGAGAACCACCATTGAAACAGAGAGTATTATAACCAGCAACTGGACCTTGTGGTACAGAGGTGCTGCCCACTTACCTTAGAGCCATTACAACCACTGCCCTTTCAGATAAGGCCACTGAGAAAATCATTGTGGGATCCCCTTTAACCATTTTTATACTTCATGTATTAGGAGCTCTCCTGAATTCTCATCATACTCAGCATTTCTCAGTCAGCATCTCACTTCTCAAGTCCTTTTGTTAATTTTTTTCTCATATAACTCTTTTATGTTGAAGTAACCTTAACTTGGCTGATCTTTTACTCTGTCACCAATGAAGTCCCTCAGGACTGCTTAAGGCTGATAGACCATCTCCTAACTCCTGGTAATGATCCACAGGAAATTCCACTGGGTAATGTTGACCTCTCATGATTCACTGATGATTCTTATTTAAATGGTGACCATAACAAATACTGTGCTGGATGTGGTATTACAAATTCTTTTGAAGTTGTTGAAGCAACACCTTTACCTATGACTACTTTGGCACAACAGGCTGAATTATAAGCTCTTACACAGGCTTGTGTTTTAGCCAAGGACAAAACTGCCAATATTTACACTGATAGCAGATAAGATTTTAGAGTAGCTCATAATTTTGAAATGTTGTTGGAACAACATGTCTTCTTTACTTCCAGTGGAAATAAAATTTAAAATGGCCTCTATGTTCAGGAATTATTGAATGCAATACTTTTATCTGCCATTTAAGTTCTTTTTTTTAAGCTTTGTGGGCATTCTATACTTGACTCTTTGGAAGCTGCTAAGGGAAATCACCTTGCTGATATTTCATCAAAGATTGTTAAAGGGACCAATAGCAGCCAAACCTTTGTCATGGTCCAAAGTGATATTTCATAAAATTGCCATTGATATCTAGAAGAGTGATATTAGAAAATAACAGATCCCAAACATGGAACTGGTTGATTGCAATTGAAATGTGGGACAGTCGATTCTCCTGCCTCCAGCCATGAAATTGACAGTAGTTTTTGCAGTAGTTTATTAAACTACCCCTGTTGCATCTTAGGACTTGAACTTACCAAACTTTAGGGACTTGATAAAAATAGTTCAGGATACTGGATTTCATTGTCTACTGCCTTTGTCCTTGAATAGGTGCCTATTCAAGGAGGATAAAAGGTATGGTCCATGTTTTTATTTGTGATAGTGGATAGGGAAGAATATATACTTTCTGCCTATGGCTAGAAATACAAAATGGCTGACAATCTTACCAGGTTGGAAATACAGTATGTATACTCTACTCCAAGCTAAACTTACATGAACAAATTTTGGGGAACAGCAGATATATCAGGAGATAAGACCAGTATAGATCTCCTAGTTGCTTACCAAAGACCTTATCCTGTGCATTTCCTGTGTGACAGAGGATACAATTACCTGCATTTTAAGGAACTATTAGGATTCTGCCTTGGGCAAGGGGCAGATTAGCTGTACCCCCATCATACCCTAACCTACTTTAACTTCTCCCAAGAAAAAGCAAGATGCTATTTAACTAAGGGCTGTGTCAATGGGTAGAGCATCTTGGTTGGTTGCATAAAGGCAGAAATTCTAGGACTACCTTGGTGATTCATTGATTAAGACTCCAAATTTGCAATACAGGGGGCCCAGGTTTAGCCCCTGATCACAGAACTAGGTCACACATGCTGCAACCAAGATCAACGATCCTGTGTGGCACAACTAAGACCTGGCACAGCCAAATGAATAAAGTGTTAGTCACTCAGTCACATCCAACTCTTTGCAACCCCATGGACTATCGCCCACCAGGCTCCTCTGTCCATGGGATTCTCCAGGCAAGAATACTGGAGTGGGTTGCCATGCGTTCCTCCAGGGGATCTTCTTGACCCAGGGATTGAGCCTGGATCTCTTGAACTGCAGGTAGATAAATATATTTAAAATATTTTTTTAAAAGGCAGAAATTATGAGGCCCAGACTCAAGGTCTATGACTCTAAGAGAAACATGCCTTTGGTTACCAGACCATGAAACTGATCAGATGCAAATTGGCAAAAAGTAAATTAAAATTTTATCAATAAAAAGATTGGATTGATAATCTGCCTGAAAATAAGCCAAAACAGTGAAGAGCAGTACTAAGAGAAAGACATTCTAATGGCATTGGTGAAACACCTTGAATTTCCCAGTTAAATGAATGAACACGTTCCTTTTTAAAAAAAATCTTGTTTGATGAGGGTTTCTATCACTTGTAACTAAGAGTCCTGACTAACACAAGACTAAGGTGAATGGAAAAAAAATTAATCTGTATTGAGAAGTTATGATGTACCAGAAACTGTGCTAGGTGCTTTCCAATATTTTGATTTAACATTCAAATAATCTTGGAAGGTATTGAGTATCTTCCCTCATTTTATATAAAGGAAATTGAGGCTTAGAGACATAAGCACATATTAAATACCTTGTTAGTTGTTTCCTGGTAGCCCAGATGGTAAAGAGTTTGTTTGCAATGCAAGAGACCTGAATTCGATTCCTGGGTCAGGAAGATCTCCTGGAGTAGGGCATAGCAACCTACTCCAGTATTCTCACCTGGCGAACTCCATGTACAGAGGAGCCTGGTGGGCTATAGCCCATGGGATTGCATAGAGTTGGAAACAACTGAGTGACTAGCACACACACACACATTGTTAGTAAGTGGTGGATTCAGAATTTAATTCAAGTCTGTTTATTGCTAAAATTCATACTATTTTTACTAAAGCACATTCCTCTTCAATAAAATGAGGATCACAATAGTGCTTGCCTCATAGGGTCACTGTAAACACTTAGAGTATTGTCAGGCACATAGTAAGTGCTAAATAGTTAAACAAAACTCATAGAGATAAAATAAATAAATAGACGAACAGTAGGCCAATACAGTTCTCCTTGACATCAGAATTTAACATAATCTACAAATGACATGCTGTTTGATCGTGACAAATCCTATGATGTCTAATGGCCTCCATTATTTGAAATCTGTAATCAGAAGATGTTTATATTCACTCACCAGCTTAAAGAAGATTGTAAATGCCACAAACTTTTAAAATATAAAAGCTACCATAGTCAAAGTTGATTTGGTTACCTTTTTTTCAGGAGAGCTAAAATAATTAAAATATGTTTTCTATAAAAATACTGTTTGGACATTATAATTCTTTCAGCATCCCAAGCTGGGAATTTTTAGCATGAATATTATAAAAAAAGAAACATTTAATGCTGGACTTTGTAGTGAGATTTCTCACTTAATATGCAATACTATATATAAGACTTGAACTTACTGCTATCTTGACTAGTATCTGCTTGAAAATTTAGGTAACATCAACTTTGCTCTGCCCAGAGTTTCAAGGTATAAAATAAATTATTCATAATGAGTTAATTATCATCTCAGTGTACCATAATTCCTATTTTTAAAATGATATTCAAAAGATTAAATCCTCAGGAATTTAATCATAATTTGCATACATAGTTTTGAAAATAAATAACAGTCTCTTGATCAATGCAAAATTACAAAATCCTCCAAATGAAAGATAACCTTGACACCATAATACAGATAGAAAAATAATTTTCCAGTCAAAAATGCTAACCACCACCCTCAATTCCTTGCAGGCATTTTACAGTTTATTTTAATTGTCTCCCATCCCCCTTTTTTTATGAAAAGAGGAAAAATTATATTTCTAATTCTATGTGGGTCTTTGATTTTCAGGACTTCCCTGTAGCTCAAATGGTAAAGAACCTGCCTGCAATGCAGAAGACCAGGGTTCGATCCCTGAGTTGGGAAATTCTTCTGGAGAAGGGAATGTCAATTCACTCCAGTATTCTTGCCTTGAGAATTGCATAGATAGATAAGCCTAGCCAGCCACAGTCCGTGGGGTCACAAAGAGTTGGACACGACTGAGCGACTAAGACACAATGCACACACACGCTTTGATTTTCAGCACATAGAGCTTCAATAATTGATTTTCTGTTTCTTCTCTTTTCCTTTGAATATATAGGTGTTTGACTAACTGAATCTCCTAAACACAAAATGGTGACTGACACATAGCATCCCCCTCCAAACTACTCAGCCTTGCATAGACAAGGAACTGCCAGATTGCCACAGGAATTATTTCCTCCCTGAAGCCACTGTGAAACACAATGGCTGAACAGTATCAATACAGGTGTCTCTTCTTCCTCCAGACCCCAAAGCAAGCCTTTGTTATAACAAGTCCCAAATATTATCTAAGAGCAGACACAACATCTCTTCCACTTTGAAAATAAGGAATCAATAGATATAAAAACTTTATGATTTCTCATATTTAGTTTACCATCAGGTTATGTTTTGGACTAGTATTTCTTCCTGCACAGAAATCCACATAACTGTAACATATTGAGAAATTATACAGAATTAAACCATTTCATTTTACAAGCATATTTATTGTTTCATTGAACATGTTACAGATCACAGTTAAGTCTAGTACTTATCATTTACTGCTTAACTCAATAAATGTGTTTTCCCCAAATTTATTACAAACTCCAGGTGTTATTGTCTGAAGACTGTATACTTTATCCCAGCATGGACACTGTACTCTGCATTACTTCTTCAAAAACAAAACATGTTTGCTGTGATTCTAACCAAATAGAGTCTAGACATTAAAAGAAAAGTTTTCTCTAATCTTTCTACCTTTTCAAATACCCAGAGAATTTACTGAAGAGGAAGAGAAGAAAACGGGACCAAAGTTTTAGCATTTTTTAAAACTGTGTGTTCCTATTTCTTGATAGATAAAGAAACAATGAATAAGATCTGCATCCTGTGATCAATAGAAATGTAGAGGTGTGAGTTTTATTATTTTTCTCTTGCTTGCCTTTAAAAAATGAATAGCACTTGCCAATGACTTCATTACACCCAGCACTTCAAGGTAAACATAATAGAGTTCTACTTTCCTGGCACACTGCAATGGAATAAAAGATGATTCTGAATTAAAGAACTTATTTCTTTATAGGAACTCAATTATAGCCTTCTCTGGCATTTTCCTGAATCAAAGCCAGGGCTACATCTTGTGTTAAAATTCTCATACACTCCCTTGGCACATAGGTAAAGAAAGGCTTCTCTGTCTCCCTCTTTGATTTTCCTGTTCAACCAGGTTAAAAGCCAACCCATGATTTTTAACAAATACAGCTGTATATAAAAAACAATTGCTAGAAAACAAAGAAATTCTTATTAGATTTGAATCACAATTTGTAAAAAAAAACTGTTCAAATACCCAAATGCTGCCAAGTTCTCCAGTCTTCTGAAGCTACTCTTTCATACAATACCCAAATACAAAATGATAAAAGTCACTATTACTTATATAATGAAAAGTCTAGCACTCTCCCTAATATCCAAGGATTCCTGGGATGGGAACACTGGCTGCAGAGGTGCAATCTCATCCCCAAGAACATCCCTCACTGATTCTGAATCCCTTTATCATCCATCATATGTCTGAAAAGCTGCTGACTTCTTATCTCGCCCACTTTGTGGGGCCCCCATCTTCCCACCTTCCCACAACTAGCACTCTTTCTCCTTGACTTCCCAAAGTGCCACAAACATATGTACTGCTGAGTTCAAGGAACTCATGTAGAATCAAACGAAGCCAAAATGAGATGTGGAATTAAACTGGAGAAACAAATGAAGAGCAAAACAGAAA
The DNA here is from genome assembly GCA_007570785.1 of Antilocapra americana. Classification (NCBI taxonomy): domain Eukaryota; kingdom Metazoa; phylum Chordata; class Mammalia; order Artiodactyla; family Antilocapridae; genus Antilocapra; species Antilocapra americana. Next base: position 59,586 of record ML660681.1, on the reverse strand, counting down.
CAGACTCACAAATACAGAAAGCTAACTAGTGGTTACCAATGGGGAGAAGTAAAGGAGGCGGGGCAAAGGTAAGGGATTAAGAGATACAAAACTACAATGTATAAAATAAATAAGTCTCAAGGATATATTGTACAGCACAAAGAGTATAGCTAATATTTTATAATAATTTCAAATTGAGTATAATCTATACAAATTTTGAATTACCATATTGTATACCTGAAACTAATACAATACTGTAAACCAACTGTTGCTGTTGTTGCTGTTGTTTAGTCACTAAGTCGTGTCTGACTCTTTTGCAACCAAACCTATGGACTGTAGCCCGCCAGGCTCCTCTGTCCATGGGATTTCCCAGGCAAGAATACTGGAGTGGGTTGCTATTTCCCTCTCCAGGGGATCTTCTCGACCCACAGGGATCAAACCCACATCTCCTGCTTGGTAGGTGAATTCTTTACCACGGAGCCACCTGAGAAGCCCTAAATCAACTATGCTTCAATTTTTTTTAATTTGTATTAAAAAATATTGCTCCAGGGGAAAAAGTCAAGCAGGAGAAACATCAAACCAATAAGCCCAAAGGTGACAGTGAAGACAGAGATGTAGCTCCAAAAATATGAGTCTTGAAGGTATCTGCCTTCAAGGAATGTATATACAGTCTATTGGGACACTTTGAAATATACTTGAGCACAACTTAGGCTCAAGTTGGGGCCTCTGTTATACAATTGACGTCTTTCCATGATTGCATTTTTTCCCTTTAATGAACCCAATGATCAGAGGTCTGTCAAAGTAAATAGGAAGCCAGAGAGCAAACAGCTAGCTAGCGGTGTGCTTTATAATTGGCCAGGTGATTGAAGACCTGTCTTGAATGAATAATTGGACAGGAAGGGGCCAGGGCAGGACAATGTTTTCAGAAGATTTGACTGAGTGGGAGTTGTATTTTTTCATTGTCTGATACTTGCCAGTCATTACACATATGTCAGTAAAACAGTTTGTTCAGCCCACTCAGTGCACCTGTGTGATCATATTCTAATTCCCTCTTTTTTTTTTTGGCTTGAACAACTAACATTTATTTTCTCAGTTCTGGAGTTTGGAGGTCCAAGGTCAGCATCTAACTCTTGATCAGAATTCACTTGCTTTAGGGGAAGCCATTTCCAAATTAAATGTTACTATTTCATTCTCCTGACTTTTCCTTTGCTTTTTGGGGCCAAAGAAGTGCTTCTTTCAAGAGGTAAAATTTTATGAAATATCCAGTGAGCAGAAAACTTAAATAAGTGCCAGATTCCAACCGTAAATAGGAAGAGTGGTAAAGAAAGCATATCTGAACGTTGGATTGTAGAAATATGTACTCAGAGTTTGGACTAGTGATGTAGAAATAGACAAGACTGTCAAAAATTTTTTTTCCAGGCATCCTTGTAATGTACTTAAATATTTCAGTATTTGACCTTGAAGCAACTTCTGGCAAGCTGAATGGCATAATTTCCTAGAATATCATAGTGGATAAATCCATTAGCCCGAAGAGCCTCACTTGGCATTTTCAAAGAAATTTACTGCCAGTAATAAGGTTGTGAACACTGAAAGCTGCTTGGGTGTTGAAAATTTTGCTTAAAAAAATCTAGGCAGATTTCACACAGGAGTTTCACCAAATACACTCATACACCCATACTGTCAAAATGTGTGAAAGTGAAAGTTGAGTCCGACTCTGTGAGAACCCATTGACTATATGGTCCATGGAATTCTCCAGGTCAGAATACTGGAGTGGGTAGCCTTTCCCTTCTCCAGGGGATCTTCCCAACCCAGGGATGGAACCCAGGTCACGCACATTACAGGCAGATTCTTTACCAACTGAGCTATCAGGGAAGCCTATCAAAATATATACCTTTTTAAAATATGCATTAAGGCCTGAGGCTATTATGGATATGACAAACTCTATTTCATCTATGAAATTATTTTTAATCCAACAAAAATGTTTTGAGACATATTAGGTACAAGACATATGCTTGGTGCTTAGGAGAGCACAGACAAGAATAAGAGAGTCCCTTCTTCCTTCTAGTAACAGAAAAGACAACTAAAGCAGAATAAGTAAGTACTAAATGGAGAGACAAATACCCTCCTGGGAGAGTGCAGGGAAAGAAGCAATGGATTATGACCAAGAGGATTAGGGGAGACTTAACTGGGGTCAAAACTGACTCATAGAAACAAAAGTAAGCCACACTCTTTGTGGAATAAAACATGAATCCACATTCTTTAGCTAGATTTATACACGACTGGAAACCTGTTTAAAGATTATCCATCCTACAAAGGGAGGAATGTTATTAAGGAAACAAAACAGTTATCCATCATGTCATCACAAATTACACAACCTGTGGAAAATTCTTCCAGAGATGGGAATACCAGACCACCTGACCTGCCTCTTAAGAAGCCTGTATGCAGGTCAGGAAGCAACAGTTAGAACTGGACATAGAAAAACAGACTGACTCCAAATAGGAAAAGGAGTACGTCAAGGCTGTATATTGTCACCCTGCTTATTGAACTTATATGCAGAGTACATCATGAGAAATGCTGAGCTGGAAGAAGCACAAGCTGAAATCAAGATTGCCGGGAGAAATATCAGAAACCTCAGATATGCAAATGACACCACCCTTATAGCAGAAAGTGAAAAAGAACTTAAGAGCCTCTTAATGAAAGTGAAAGAGGAGTGTGAAAAGGTTGGCTTAAAGCTCAACATTCAGGAAACTAAGTTCATGGCATCTGGTCCTATCACTTCATGGCAAATAGATGAGGAAACAGTGGAAACAGTGTCAGACTTCATTTTAGAGGGATCCAAAATCACTGCAAGGTGGTGACTGCAGCCATGAAATTAAAAGATGCTTACTCCCTGAGAGAAAAATTATGACCAAGCTAGACAATGTATTAAAAAGCAGAGACATTACTTTACCAACAAAGGTCCATCTAGTCAAGGCTATGGTTTTACCAGTAGTCATGCATGGATGTGAGAGCTGGGCTATAAAGAAAGCTGAGTGCCGAAGAATTGATGCTTTTAAACTGTGGTGTTGAAGAAGACTCTTGAGAGTCCCTTGGACTGCAAGGAGATCCAACCAGTCCATCCTGAAGGAAATCAGTCCTGAATATTGATTGGAAGGGCTGATGTTGAAGCTGAAACTCCAATACTTTGGTCACCTGATGCAAAGAGCTGACTCTTTTGAAAAGGCCCTGATGCTGGGAAAGATTGAAGGCAGGAGGAGAAGGGGGTGATAGAAAATGATATGGTTGGATGGGATCACTGACTCAATGCACATGAATTTGGGTAAACTCCAGGAGTTGGTGACGGACAGGGAGGCCTGATGTGCTGTGGTTCATGGGGTTGCAAAGAGTTGGACATGACTGAGCAACTGAACTGAACTGAACTGAAAATTCTATCAGTGAATAATATCTGTTCTCCTAGGAATTACAATGTGTTACAAAGTTGTATTTAATTCAAGAAGGACAACATCATGACTCTTAGTTGCAGAAAAATAACATTTTGAACAGTGGCTAACGAAGTAGGAGGACATAAATATTCTGTCTTTAGAAAGATGTGCTGTAGAGTACAACAAGAGTAGTTTGCTTATCCTAAACATGCCCATGATGCACTCTTCTCCCAACACTATCAATTAGTTTGCTCTTAATTCACAAATACCTAGTAGGCCTTTGATTACTAATGTACAGTTGTCCCTCGGTATCCACAGGGCATTGGGACCCCGTCACCTCCCCCAGGCAGTTACCAATATCCAAGGATGCTCAAGTCCCTTATATAAAATAGCATAATATTTGCATATAACCTATGCATATCCTTCCATACACTTTAAATCATCTCTATTTATATTTACGACAATATGAAAGCCATATTAATAGTTGCCAGTGTGCAACAAATTCAAGTTTTGCTTTTTGGTTCAGTTCAGTTCAGTTGCTCAGTCATGTCTAGCTCTTTGCGACCCCATCAACTGCAGCACGCCAGGCCTCCCTGTCTGTCACCAACTCCTGGAGTCCACCCAAACCCATGTCCATTGAGTCAGTGATGCCATCCAACCATCTCATCCTCTGTCATCCTCTTCTCCTCCTGCCCTCAATCTTACCCAGCATCAGAGTCTTTTCAATTTGGAACTTTCTGTAATTTTTTTTTCTCTTAATATTTTTGATCCACGGTTGGTAGAATCCACAGATTTGGAACCTGTGGATAAGAAGGGCTGATTATAAGCATGCATTTTAATCCCAGAAAGGAAACTGAGGAATAGCACTAATCTTTGAACTCCTTGAGGGCAAGGACTATACATTGGTTGTTGTTGTTTTTTGTTTAGACAGTAAGTCATGTCTGACTCTTCTGTGACTTAATGGACTATAGCCCAAGTGGCTCCTCTTCCCCTGGGGTTTTCCAGGAAAGAATAATGAAGTGGGTTGCCATTTCTTGTCCAGGGGATCTTCCCAACCCAGGGATCAAATTCATGTCTCCTACAGTAGCAGGTGCATTCTTTAACAATGAGCCACATGGGAAGTTAAACACTGGTTAGCATAGATCAACATGACAGTGCTTGGTGACAGCTTAGGTAAACTGACAAAATTGAAAATTCAAAAAACTGTCAAAAATCACAATTTTAAGTACCAGCAAAGCAAGACAGAATCTTAGTTGTCAGTTAACTCTCATACATCCTACCAGACTCACAGATTTACCTGTTATATCCTTATTTTACAAAAGAAGAAAAAACCAGTAGAAAAATGATGGAAGAATCCACATAAAGTAATCTGATATATACTATGGGCCTATTTGGAAAACTCAACAGTGGCCATAGGACTGGAAAAGGTCAGTTTTCATTCCAATCCCAAAGAAAGGCAATGCCAAAGAATGCTCAAAGTACCACACAATTGTACTCATCTCATACGCTAGTAAAGTAATGCTCAAAATTCTCCAAGCCAGGCTTCAGCAATATGTGAACCGTGAACTTCCAGATGTTCAAGCTGCTTTTAGAAAAAGCAGAGGAACCGGAGATCAAATTGCCAACATGTGATGGATCATCGAAAAAGCAAGAGAGTTCCAGAAAACATCCATTTCTGCTTTATTGACTATGCTAAAGCCTTTGACTGTGTGAATCACAATAAACTGTGGGAAATTCTTCAAGAGATGGGAATACCAGACCACCTGACCTGTCTCTTGAGAAACCTGTATGCAGGTCATGAAGCAACAGTTAGAACTGGACATGGAACAACAGACTGGTTCCAAATAGGAAAAGGAATACATCAAAACTGTATATTGTCACCCTACTTATTTAACTTATATGCAGAGTACATCATGAGAAATGCTGGGCTGGAAGAAGCATAAGCTGGAATCAAGATTGCCAGGAGAAATATTGATAACCTCAGATATGCATATACCCGCATGGTAGGCAAACACTTTACCCTCTGAGCCACCAGGGAAGTTATGTAGATGACACCACCCATATAGCAGAAAGTGAAGAGGAACTAAAAAGCGTCTTGATAAAAGTGAGAGAAGAGAGTGAAAAAGTTGGCTTGAAGCTCAACATTCAGGAGATCCAACCAGTCTTTCCTAAAGGAGATCAGTCCTATGTGTTCATTGGAAGGACTGATGTTGAAGCTGAAACTCCAATACTTTGGCCCCCTGATGCAAAGAGTTGACTCTTTTGAAAAGACTCTGATGCTGGGAAGGATTGGGGGCAGGAGGAGGAGGGAACAACAGAGGATGAGATGGCTGGATGGCATCACCGACTCGATGGACATGAGTTTGGGTAAACTCTGGGAGTTGGTGATGGACAGGGAGGCCTGGCATGCTGCCGTTCATGGGGTCGCAAAGAGTGGGACACGACTGAGTGACTGAACTGAACTGAATGGGCCTATTAGTTTCAGTTTAACAACAAGTATTTGATATCAGAATCAGGTGGAAAGCTAGATGATCAAGGATCTATCTAAAATTTTTAAAATTTGTATCAGAAATATTTTAATAATATATATGATGAGAGAATACAAAACATTTTTTCAAGTCAAAACTAGAACACAATGAATCTAGGAACAAAATCTAATGGAATGAGTATATCTTGACTTAGTTAAATTTATTTTAAAATCTTGTGACTCAAGTATTTAGAAATACTGCCTATTTAGTAAAAATTTAATCCATTTATTTATTTGAAAACTATTAAACAGCTACTCAGTGTTGGCATTGAGTGTACAGTAGTGACAAAGACAGGCACTATTCATCTTTTTGAAGCCAGGGCCAACTTATCCATTAGGCATGGTGAATACAGTGCCTAGGAGCCACAGTACTTTTCAGGGGTCCACAAAAATATTTTAATTTTCTCTAAGATGAGAAAAAAGAAATGAATATAATCTTGGCTGGGTTGTATTGGTCTTTATTCTAATGCAGTGATAAAATATAATTCTAATGTTAGTTATGGACAAAGAGGCCCACAAAAGCACAAGTTGCTAGGATGGGCCTATGGGGATTTTATGTTCTATTAAAGGAGAATGGCTAATAATTACATTAAGTAGAAGACAGTGTGACATGTGCTGAGATCAGGGTAAAGGCAGGGAGCAGTGGGAACCCATCTCAAGGGGTCATGGAAAGCTTCTCAAAACCCTCAACAGAAACATGAAGAGTAAAAGAGTTTGAAAGAAAATGCACAGGAGCAAGAAAATGCACAGATCTGGGCAGTGCACCAAGTAGTCCTGGGATGTGTCTCTTGCTTCAACAGTATTTGGATGGAACAGACCCAGGGACACCCCTTCCCCCAGCCTCCAATGACCCTCCAACTATTTGTCTAGTCACAATCTTTGGAACCAGCCACTCAGCTATCCTCAGCCTCCAGGACCAGCCAACACCACTTTTTAAATTTACCTCCTCATTCTGATCAACCATGAGCTCCCAGATTCATCACAATGTCTCCACCAAGGTGGAGGCCCTGTCCACCACTCCATCAACCTCCATCTGTTTGCTTCCTGCACTTACTTTTCTCTGGGCTTCTATTTCCATAGGACGATGTGGCTCTGGAGGGCCTGGGCCACTTTTTCCATGAATTGGCCTAGGGGAAGCACGAAGGCACCCAGCATCTCTTTAAAATGTAAAACCAGAGCAGCATCTGTGCCTTCCTACAAGAGTTGCAGAAACCTCCCCAAGATGAACAGGCAAAATCCAAGGAGCCTATGGAAGCCACCTAACTTATGCAAAAGAACCTAAACCAGGTCCTTTTAGGTCTACATTCTTTGACCACCTGATGCGAAGAGCAGACTCATTGGAAAAGACCCTGATGCTGGGAAAGATTGAAGGCAGGAAGAGAAGGGGCCGACAGAGGATGAGATGGTTGGATGGTATTATCAACTTAATGGACATGAATTTGAGCAAATTCTGGGAGATAGTGAAGGACAGGGAAGTCTGGTATGCTGTTGTCTATGGGGCTGCAAAGATTCAGGCATGACTTAGTGACTGAACAACAATAAAGCCCTGAGTTCTGCCTGTGCAGATCCCCATCACTGTGACTTCCTGAAGAACCATTTCCTAGATGAACAGGTGAAATTGTTCCAGAAGATGATCAACCACTTGACTAACCTCTGCTGGATGACGGGTTCCCAGGGGGAGCTGGGAGTGGATCTCTCCAAAAGGCTCACCATCAAGCACAACTAGAAGCATTTGGAGCCAAACAGTCTTTGAGGAGCCCCTCTGGTGTGAGGGTTTCTGCCTGCGGCCTCTCTCTAGACAGCTTTTTAAACTTGTAGCCCTGTGCCAAGCCTTGGACCAAATGGAAACAATAAAGATTTGCAAAAAAAAAAAAAAGTGTGCATAGGTCTGAAACTAAAAGTGGTGATGATGAATGGAAAAAAGACCAAGTACCTTCATATGCTTAGAGTGTGCCTGCTAAGTCGCTTCAGGCCTGTTCAACTCTTTGTGACCCCATGAATTATAGCGCACCAGGCTCCTCTGTCCATGGGATTCTCCAGGCAAGAATACTGGAGTGGGTTGTCATTTCCTATTTCAGGGGATCTTTCCCATCCAGGGATTGAACCCAGATTTCCTGCATTGGCAGGTGGGTTCTTTAGCACTAGCACCACCTGGGAAGCCCATATGCTTAGAGCAGTGGTTCTCAACTCAGGGCAAACTTGCCTCTCAGAAGACATGTGGCATTACCTGGAGACATTTTTGGCTGTCATAACACAGAGGGAATGTTACTGGCATCTAGTAGGTAGAGGCCAAGTATGCTGTTAAACATCCTATGGTGCATAGGACAGTGACCCACCACAAAGAATGATCCTGCCTCAAATGTCAACAGTATGGAGGTTGGGAAATTATTAAAGAATTAGAACTGGAGATTTAAAAATTTTAATCTTTGCCAGTTCAATAGCCAGATATAGTATCCTTTTGCTTAGATTTACATTTCCTTGGTTGCTAGTGAGCATAAATGTTTAAAAGGTTTAAATGTATTTATTAGCTATGTAATTTTTCCTTTTGTACATTTTCTGTTTGTGCCCTTTGGAGATTTTTCAGCTAGTTACTGATTTGTTGCTTAGTGTCCTGGAAGAACTTGTTATCTATTACAGATAGAAAACCTATGTGTCATTTATATTGCAAATATTTCTCCTACTTTATCATTTTTCTTGATATTTTGTTTTGTTTCTGCGCAGAATCTAACTTTTATACAGTCAAGTCCATTATTCTCATCTTTTCACATTTTCTGCTTTTATAAAAGTTGTTTTCAAATTACATAAGCTGATTACTTTAATACGATATGATAAACAATATAGTAGAATGGTATGTCCTATACCAGTAGTGTGGAAGACACAAAAAGGAGTCAATTAAAAGGTGTGTAAGAGTAGAATTAATTTATTTTTATAGTGCTCCATATCCTAAGTGCCTAGAAAATTGCCTGGCACACAATAGGTCAGTAATATTCATCCAATGTTGAATAAATAAATAAGTGGTATTTAACTGGTATTATAATTGCAGTTTATGAAATAGTATAAAATATTCACACTCACAAATGTCATTTGTGGAATTGGATAATGAGTAGAAAAGATCATATGCTTTTGCTTTTCTCCTAGCTTATCCCCTTCAAAGCTATGTTTCAATCTAGGGCTTCTAGGCTCTCAGAGTCATTCTAGGCAAGGACTGGTCTAAATGACTTTGAAGATATCTGTGTATCTCCAAAACCTCTTCTCAACCCAAATTGACTTTTGTTTTTGTTTTGAAAGGAAAGGATGATTATTCAGACACACACACACACACACACACACACACACACACACACACACATTTTAAGTAAAATGTGAAAGCTCCTTTGAACCCCATCCCATTTCCTAGAGTTTAGATGCATCCTTCCATTTTTAAAGTGTATTTGTGATAGGCATGAATTTGTTCCTGATTGCTTTGATACAAGAAATAGAACATTTTGTGGTCTTATTTTCTAAATTAAATCCAACTTAGTTTTGAGCCCTCACTTTCCTAGCTGATAAGGCACTCACTTGCTATCAGTCTTTCTTGGAGCTTTCTCCCCTATCAGCTTTCATAGGAATTTCAGAGCTTACTAAGTCACAAGAAAATGAGAGAGAAAGGCTAATCCTTACTATATGGTGATCACTATTATTACTGATGATATCACTACCCAATGATGCCAATGAATTCTGATTCTCTGCCACCTGCTGGGTGTCATTGCTCTCTCAAATAGATGGCAGGAAGCAAGATGACAGACTTGCCTTTCAGCGATGTTTTCTCCTTGCCTCCACTGACTCTAGGATTTACCCCAGGGGATCCTCATTGGTCCTGTCAAGGAAAGACCGAGGATCTTTTTTGACCAGTCCCCAGCATATACCTACCCCCAACAGTAGCAATGTCACCTCTCTGACCACAGTCTTAAGGAATCTCTTCCTATCCAGCGATAATCACTGACCAAAGTACAAACTTCTCTCTGCTCTTGCCCTCTAGGGCAACTCAAGACTTTACTTAGACCTGGACAGATGTTATGACTTGCTTTTCCCTGGTGTGGCTTTAGTTTGTGTGTTTTCCTGCTAGGGCTGCTCCTAATAAAGAAAGAAAAGGAGGAAGAAAGGAAAGAAGGAAAGATGGCTGTAAGAATGAAGGGAAGGAAGAAGGAAACAGTCATTAACCTTTTACCTCCCATCCCCCATAAAGAGATTGATTCCTGGAAAAGCAAGATAGGTTTAAGACTCCAAGAGTTGTATTCAGTGTGAGGAAAATCTTAGGAAGACTCTGAAATAAAGAGCATTTTTAATAATCCTCATGGTAACACATTTGAAATCTATTCAAAGGAAAGAAATCAGAAGATAGGAAAATATCTCAACCTACTGGATCCTCTAAAGTTCACTGATTTTAACAGGCCATCACACCCATTTCTGTTTAATCCCTCACACTGGCAATGATCCACATGCTTCATGATTTCTGAATAAGATAAGATCATGTGACCTGCCAAGAGATTTTTTAATCAATAAAAAAAGAGCAGCAGGCACAAATGTCTGGAGTTTATCAAATACTGGCATAGCAAAATAAAATTTGATTCGAGTGGATTTCCACTTAAAATGACAACATCAAGCTACTGTATTATTGGAAGGTCATTACAAGTGAGGATGAAGCAGAGCATAGACTACTTTAGGAGAAGTATACTTTAGAATCCTTTAGCAATAAATGGAGAAAGTTATTTTATATTATCTTCCCCAAACTTGGCTTTTCTGAAAATACTCAGAGTTGCAGTCATCTTTAACATGAGCTAAAATATGTTTCCAGAAAGTTCTGACACTAATTTTTTAAATCAAACTTACTGGGATGGTTTTGTAACCCCAGAGTATCAGTTCTATGATCACACTCCCACTTAGATTGCCTGCTGTTAGGCACTGCACCAAAAGTTATGACTGGAAAAGTTTTGGGAAGTATTCTGCCACCTTAATGCAAAAGAGCCCCTGGGTTCAGGGAACTGAATCAAGTACCTTATTTATATTAGTTGGTACACTACAAAGATTATATAAAAGATATTGTTAAACACTAGATGATGCATAAATAAATAATCAGTTCTCATATCTTTGAAGTAGCTGAAAGAATGTCACCAACACACACCACACACCACACACACACACACACACACACACACACACACACACACACACACACACTTCACCCCAAAATCTCTCTGAGGAATAAGTTCTTGCCAATACCCATATGCAATCACAGCAACATTCTTTTCTCTGTTTAGAAGTGAGAGCAGACTAGCTCAAGACCTGTTTTTTTTTTATTATTTTTAAGTGGCGTTGATTTACAATTTTATGTTAGCTTCAAGTGTACAGCAAAGTGATTCAGCTATATAGTGTTTTTCAGATTCTTTTCCATAATTATCATGAGATATTGAATATAGGCTCCCTATGCTATACAGTAGGACCTTGTTTATCTAGTTTATATACAGTAGTGTGTATCTGTTTGTAACTGGGAAGGATTAATTTTTAATTTATACTGGATCTGCTTCTGTAACTTTAATTCTTTTTATTATACATAATGGCCTACCTCAGGGAGATAACCTGACCCCTCCCACCTGTGAAGGACTGTGACAGTCTTGAATTCTGTGTGTGGCAAATGGTGCAATGCCTGGTGCCCCTTGTCTGCTACTTACCAGACAAGGTAATTTCTGTGTGGCCCAGAAATTCACATTTGGGGAAGCTGGAATCACAGATAGATGTGACATCTTTGTTGACATGACAGGAGATGTTTCATTTCACACTACCCATGAAATGACTGTAAGGAAGTGAAACTAACACATCCCTCTACCTGAAGCTTATCATTCTAGGAGATATTTGCAGCAATTAAATGGTATTTTTACTTTGTTTCCTCATCTCCCCCCATCTCTGATACATAAAGAATCTGACATCCAAGCCCCACAAAATGGTTACTTTGAGGCGTTAGCCTGCCATCTTCTAGGTCTGCTCGTTCCCCAATTAAAGTCTCTTCCTTGCCTCAACACCTCATCTCTTGGATTCATTGCCCTGTTGTGAGGTGAGTAGAGTTTGGACTCGGTAACATGTGAACTCCAAACTTCTGATTTACCCTTCCCTCCCCTCCTCTTTCCCCTTTGGCTGTAAGTTTATTTTCTATGTCTGTGAGCTCAAGACCTATTCTTAAGGACAATTACTGACAGACATATGAGCTCCTTTACCCTGTTTTCACTAAATAGTTATAAGTTTGAATTAATTTTAGTAAGTTAATTTGTCACTCTAGATCTTTGTCTCCCTATCTAGAAAATGGAGATGATAATAAACTGCCCTACCTACCAGTCCATGAAGCTTGTGAAAGGCTGAAATAAGATGATGTGTATAAGAGTTATTCACAAAATATAATGGTTTGTTTTCACATATTTCACATTCTTTTAGCCAAGAAGCAAGTGATGTCAACAGAGTCACTGTTCTCACGGACTTTATAACACAAGGTGCTCAACTGGCAGACCTATTTCAACCCCTCATATTATGGTAGTCACTGTGCTAACTGAGGGGGTTAATGAGGATGAAAAACAAGGTCCTTAAATTTAACATTGTAAATCAATTACACTTCAATTGTTTTAAAGGGAAAAAGAAAAGCAGGATCCTTAACTTCACAAAGCATACAGTCTATGCAAGAGGCTAGCCCATAAACGAACAACTACAAAATAGCACAGGTAGTACCTTGAGCAGAGAAGGCAATGGCACCCCACTCCAGTACTCCTGCTTGGAAAACCCCATGGACAGAAGAGCCTGGTGGGCTGCAGTCCATGGGGTCGCTAAGAGCCGGACACGACTGAACTACTTCACTTTCACTTTTCACTTCCCTGCATTGGAGAAGGAAATGGCAACCCACTCCAGTGTTCCTGCCTGGAGAATCCCAGGGACTGGGGAGCCTGGTGGGCTGCCGTCTATGGGGTCGCACAGAGTCGGACACGACTGAAGTGACTCAGCAGCAGCAGCAGCAGCAGCACCTTGAGAGAAAAGAGCACAAGAGGAAGGGCTCCCATGCCTTTCTAATCATTTCTAATGTTCTCTGCCTGTGCTTCAGAGATGCTGCCAGCATGTCATCAGTACTGACCTGGCTCTTTTGACTTGAACAGTTTGGTTGCCCGTATGTATGGGTAAACTGACTAAGAAATTAGCATGCTTTGTATTCCATTATCTATTTTACTGGGTTGGCCAAAAAGTTCATTTGGGTTTCAAACTTTTTGGCCAATACAATCCAATTTAAAAGCCCAAAATGTTTATTAAAATAGGTTAAGTATCAACATTCTTTAATGAAGGAATAGTCACCCAAGACAACTTTTTAAAAAGACACTAACTCCTCAGTTCAATTTATCTTTTTTTCTCACTAATGCTAAACATTGTTTAGGCAGATCCATCTTCTTGGCATTGTAGTCCTCAAAATCAAAATATCTATTTATTCTTGGAAAAACATTTCAGAATGGCTTTTATTAATTACCTAATTTAATCTGACTTGAAATATTTAAGCAAAATAAATTTAAAATCCCAACTAGAAACATAAAAGATTTACCAAAGGAAACTTCTACTCTAAGCACTTAACTGACATGAGATATTGTTGTATATGAGCTCTTTCTGTTTTTTTTTAATAAAGTATCAAGTTTTCCCAAGATAACATCCCTTGGGACCTGGAAAATTTATTTTTAAAGGGTGTAATTTTTTTCTTTAATATGCTGCTATAACTCTAGGACAGCAGTCTCTCTCTGGGGAAAAAAAAGGCATTCCAGTGGGTTGCCATCTGTATAGCCCCATTCCAAATGATGGGAACAAGCTGATTCAGAGGCTGAATGACAAATATTATGAATTTCAAACAAATCTAAACCTGCCATCCTTCTCAGCTCAGATGCTCAGGAAATCATTTAAAACATTTGATAACCATGTCATTGCACACATTGAAAGGTGTTTCGATTTCAGGGATTACAATTACCTGAGAAACACAGAACCATTTGCTTTGCAGAAGCTATTTAGATTTGAAGACCTCTTCATCACAGCCCTGAAACTTCATCTTACATCGTCTCCTGACTCAAGCTGCATGTATTATATTTGGTGCTGCTTTGAAAGCTGCAGCCTTGTTTTACTGCCAAGTATCACAGACAGCGTTAATATGATAGGCTGTGACACATACAGGTACTTTTGAGAAGAGAGGTTAAATCCTAGAGGGAAAAGGGTTTGGGGAACAAATGACTTAACAACAGGAAGAAATCAGGTAGCCAGCAAAGCAGCAGGACTGAACAGGTATTTAGCTCTTTAAGGAAACATCCAACTATGTATCAAGGTCAAGGAAAAACATGAGATCAACTGGAGTAGACATTTACAGGTACTTAATATTTGATAATGCTGATATTTAAAGACAAAGAACAAGGAATTCATCATTTCTGTGTGCCATTAATTTATAAATATTCTTCATTTAAAAATAAACTTTTTTACAGAAATGGTGTCTGTTTATCATATTTCTTTTTTGAAATGTATTTCTTATTTGATTTGCTTTCAATAATTGAACTATATCAGAGCACACCATTTAAAATGCTTCTTCATTTAACCCCAAAGTAATTAAATCAGCAATAGACATGTATTATGAATAACTTTATCAATCAATGCCAGCATTTCAAATGTTTGGGATTGTTCAGTAATATCCAAGATACTGATTTCAGAAATACAGGGGAGGCATCATGACTCAATGTGTGTTATGACATTTATGAAATGTTAAGGAGAAAAAAATGAGAAAGAAAAAAGAAAAAGAGCTATTAAAGGCAAGTATGTCAATTTCATGAAGTGGTTCAAGATTAGTATTTTACTCAGAATGAACTAATGTAGTATTATTTTATAATCCTCAGACCAATAGACCAGTCTCCACTTCAAAAATGCTCAGATAACATTTTTCTAATTTAAAGTTTCTCTCTGCTTAAAGTTTACCTATCCAAAGAATATTTATAACAATTATAAGTTTCATCTATTTTTACCTCTCTTACCAGTAATAGCCTCAAAAGATTTCATGCCTTCAAAGACTTGATTGTTTCTTCCAAGATTTTAGCTATCAAAGTTTTAAATTGTTCCTTGGGATACGTTGGGGTAATTAAATCACTGCCCTCAAAATCTGCATTCAATAGCAGTGATTTTATTTCAAGTTTTTAAAGAAGTAAAGCAGTAGTTATTTCATTAGAAGTTCATTGGCTTGAACTTTATAAAAAAATACTTGTTTCAGGTGTCATTTTATCTTTTATTAGAAGCCTAATAGATTCATTCTAAAGTCAAAAAGCATAAATCCCTTTCTAAATTCTCAAATATGTTTCTAAGAAAAAAAGTTTTTTATTTTGAATTGGTTTCCACTATTAAATTCTTATTTTAGAAAATGCCTTCCTCTTTTATATACAATTATATATTATTATAAAGATGATACATATAGTAAGCTTGGTATATATCTGTATATCATCTTTGTATACATTGTGTTATTATTATAAAATTGAGATGTCAAGGATATTGTCAGTCTTTAAGGTGTTTTGCTGATTTCTTGAATAATAAAGTGAAAGAGGTTTATATTACTTCATTATCACCCCACGTTTTTCTGTTTCTGTACTCAACATGAATCATTCATTCAATAAGCTTTTTTGCTAAACACTGTGGGTAACACACCCAAACAATGACACACACACTCTAGGAAGTCAAGACACATACACCATCAAGGAGAAAAAAACGATTAAATGCCAATACAGCAGGAGTTATGATAAAAATTTTTAAATAAATGAGATTCATCTTCACTCAAATATATGAAGATGGTGATAGGACTTGAGCTGGGTCTTAAAGTATACTGGATTAAGTTGAAATGAACGGAGAGGGTATGTACAAGGAAGAGCTAAGAAACAAAAGAATGAGCATGACCAGGAGACAGTGAATGGAGACTGCTTAATGTAAGTGGGAAGATGAAGATGTTGATAGGGAAAGATAAATTTGGAAATAAAGTTTGGAGGAATGTAAATACTAAAGGGGAGATTTGGCTCTAGTTTTACACTGGGAATGGGGTAGAAATGGTGAGCACAAATGTCCTAGGGAATCAACAGGGTTTTCATCTATTCATTCTAGCAAGCATTTGTCAAGTACTCTGTGTGTGTGTGTGTGTGTGTGTGTGTGTGTGTGTGTGTGTGTGTGTG
>ML660681.1:9408-43413 GCA_007570785.1 Antilocapra americana | reverse complement strand
GTGTGTGTGTGTGTGTGTGTGTGTGTGTGTGTGTGTGTGTGTGTGTGTGTGTGTGTGTGTAGTCACTCAGTGTCCAATTCTTTGCAACCCTTTGAACTTTAGTCAGCCAGGCTCTTTTGTCCATGGGGCTCTAAAGGCAAGATTATTGGAGTGGGTTGCATTCCCTTCTCCAGCGGATCTTCCCAAGCATTTTAACTGGTAGAATATTTAGTGGGCTGGAGACTCCAACATGGCTTCAAGGCTTTGAGATTTCAAAAAGAAGTTTTATATTAACTGAAATTTTATTATGCTCTCTGGTCCTTTATTTTTTTTATTGTTTTTGCCATACATTGTCATGATATCACCATGGGTTTACATGTGCTTCCCCTCCGGAACCTCCCTCCCTCCTCCCTCCCCCCCCCGGGAAATCTCGCTGCACCAGTCCCGAGCATCAATCCTGAGCTGGCGATTGATTAGACACATGACAATTAACATGCTTAAATGCCCTTCTCCCATATTATCCCACCCTTACCCTCATCCACAAGGTCCACGAGTCTATTCTATACATCTGCGTTCCTTTTGTTGTCTCGCATGTTGGGTTCTCGTTTCTGTCTTTCTAAATTCCATATATATGCGTTAATATACTGTATTGTTTTTGCTTCTGGCTTACTTCACTCTGGATAATGGGCTCCAGTTTCGTCCATCTGAGTAGAATTGCTTCAAATGAATTTTTTTTTAATGCTGAGTAATATTCCATTGTGTATATATACCACAGCTTTCTTATCCATTCGTCAGTTGATGGGCATCTAGGTTGCTTCCATGTCCTGGCTATTGTAAACAATGCAGCGATGAACATTGGGGTGCACGTGGCTCTTTCAATTCTGGTTTCCTCGGTGTATATGCCCAGCAGTGGGATTGCCGGGTCATATGGCAGGTCTATTTGCAGCTTTTTAAGGAACCTCCACACTGTTTTCCATAGTGGCTGTACTAGTTTGCATTCCCACCAACAGTGTAAGAGGGTTCCCTTTTCTCCACATCCTCTCCAGCATTTATTGCTTGTAGACTTTTGGATGGCAGCCATTCTGACTGGTGTAAAGTGGTACCTCATTGTGGTTTTGATTTGCATTTCTCTGATAATGAGTGATGTTGAGCATCTTTTCATGTGTTTGTTAGCCATTTTTATATCTTCCTTGGAGAAATGTCTGTTAAGTTCTTTGGCCCACTTTTTAATTGGGTTGTTTATTTTTCTAGAATGGAGCTGCAGGAGTTGTTTGTAAATTTTTGAGATTAATTGTTTGTCTGTTGCTTCATTGGCTATTATTTTCTCCCATTCTGAAGGCTGTCTTTTCACCTTGCTTATAGTTTCCTTTGTTGTGCAAAAGCTTTTAATTTTAATTAGGTCCCATTTGTTTATTCGTGTTTTTATTTCCAATATTCTGGGAGGTGGGTCATGGAGTATCCCGCTTTGGATTATAGCAGAGAGTGTTTTGCCTATGTTATCCTCTAGGAGTTTTATAGTTTCTGGTCTTATGCTTAGATCTTTGATCCATTTTGAGTTTATCTTTGTGTATGGTGTTAGAAAGTGATCTAGTTTCATTCTTTTACAAGTGGCTGTCCAGTTTTCCCAGCACCACTTGTTAAAGAGGTTGTCTTTTCTCCATTGTATATTCTTGCCTCCTTTGTCAAAGATAAGGTGTCCATAGATGAGTGGATTTATCTCTGGGCTTTCTATTCTGTTCCATTGATCTATATTTCTGTCTTTGTGCCAGTACCATACTGTCTTAATGACTGTGGATTAGTAGTATAGCCTAAAGTCAGGTAGGTTGATTCGGCCAGTTCCATTCTTCTTTCTCAAGATTGCTTTGGCTATACGAGGTTTTTTGTATTTCCATACAAATTGAGAAATTATTTGTTCTAATTCTTTGAAAAAGACCTCTGGTAGCTTGATAGGAATTGCATTGAATCTATAGATTGCTTTAGGTAGTATACTCATTTTCACTATATTGATTCTTCCAGTCCATGAACACGGCACATTTCTCCATCTGTTTGTGTCCTCCTTGATTTCTTTCATCAGGGTTCTATAGTTTTCTATATACAAGTCTTTTGATTCTTTAGGTAGAAATACTCCTAAGTATTTTATTCTTTTTGTTTCGATGGTGAATGGAATTGTTTCCTTAATTTCTCTTTCCGATTTCTCACTGTTAGTGTATAGGAATGCCAGGGATTTCTGTGTCTTGATTTTATATCCTGAAACTTTGCTATATTCACTGATTAGCTCTAGTAATTTTCTCATACAGTCTTTAGGGTTTTCAATACAGAGGATCATGTCATCTGCAAACAGAGAGAGTTTTACTTCTTCTTTTTCAATCTGTATTCCTTTGATTTCTTTATCTGCTCTGATTGCTGTGGCCAAGACTTCCAAAACTATGTTGAATAGTAGTGGTGAGAGTGGGCACCCTTGTCTTTTCCCTGATTTCAGGGGGAATGCTTCCAGCTTTTCACCATTGAGGATAATGTTTGCTGTGGGTTTCTCATATATAGCTTTTATTATGTTGAGGTATGTTCCTTCTATTCCTACTTTTTGGAGGGTTTTTTTTATCATAAATGGATGTTGAATTTTGTCAAAGGCTTTCTCTGCATCTATTGAGATAATCATGTGATTTTTATTTTTCAGTTTGTTAATGTGGTGTATTACATTGATCGATTTACGAATATTGAAGAATCCTTGCATCCCTGGGATAAAGCCTACTTGATCATGATGTATGATCTTTTTGATGTGTTGTTGGATTCTATTTGCTAGAATTTTGTTGAGGATTTTTGCATCTAAGTTCATCAGTGATATTGGCCTGTAGTTTTCTTTTTTTGTGGCATCTTTGCCGGGTTTTTGAATTAGGGTGATGGTGGCCTCATAGAATGAGTTTGGAAGTTTACCTTCGTCTGCAATTTTCTGGAAGAGTTTGAGTAGAATCGGTGTTAGCTCTTCTCTAAATTTTTGGTAGAATTCAGCTGTGAAGCCATCTGGTCCTGGGCTTTTGTTTTTTGGAAGATTTCTGATTACGGTTTCAGTTTCCGTGCTTGTGATGCGTCTATTGATATTATCTATCTCTTCCTGGTTTAGTCTTGGAAAGTTATACTTTTCTAGAAATTTGTCCATTTCATCCAAATTGTCCAGTTTATTTGCATATAGTTGCTGATAATATTCTCTTATGATCCTATGTATTTCTGTGTTTTCTGTTGTGATCTCTCCGTTTTCATTTCTAATTCTGTTGATTTGGTTCTTCTCCCTTTGTTTCTTGATGAGTCTGGCTAATGGTTTGTCAATTTTATTTATCTTCTCAAAGAACCAGCTTTTGGATTGGTTGATTTTTGCTATGGTCACTTTTGTTTCCTTTGCATTTATTTCTGCCCTGATCTTTAAGATTTCTTTCCTTCTACTAGACCTGGGCTTCTGCATCTCTTCCCTTTCTAGTTGCTTTAGGTGTAAAGTAAGGTCATTTATTTAATTTTTTTCTTGTTTCCTGAGGTGAGCTTGTATTGCTATGAACTTTCCCCTTAGCATTGCTTTCACAGTGTCCCATAGGTTTTGGGCTGTTGTGTTTTCATTTTCATTCGTTTCCATGCATAACTGAATTTCATTTTTAATTTCTTCTGCGATTTGTTGGTTATTCAGCAGTGTGTTGTTGAGCCTCCATATGTTGGAAGTTTTGAAAGGTTTTCTCCTGTAGTTGATATCTAATCTCACTGCATTGTGATCAGAAAAGATGCTTGGGATGATTTCAATATTTTTGAATTTATCAAGGTTAGATTTATGGCCCAGGAGGTGATCTATCCTGGAGAAACCACACAAGCCTTCCCATCCAGGAAACTTCGACAAACCACACATCCAACCCCTCCCATAGAGAGGAATCCCCACAATAAAGGGACAACACAGCAAGATAATCAAGATGAAAAGGCAGAGAAATACCCATCAAGTAAAGGAATAGGATAAATACCCCCTAGACCAAACAAAAGACGAAGAGATAGGAAGTCTACCTGACAAAGAATTCCGAATAATGATAGTGAAAATGATTCAAAACCTGGAAAATAAGTTGGAGTTGCAGCTCAATAACCTGCAGGCAAGGATTGAGAAGATGCAGGTAAGCTTTAACAAGGATTTAGAAGAAATGAAAAAGAGACAAAATACAATGAATAATGCAATAAATGAGATAAAAAAACACCCTGGAGGGAACCAACAGTAGAATAACAGAGATAGAAGACAGAATAAGTGAGGTAGAAGACAGAATGGCAGAAATAAATGAAACAGAAAGGAAAAATGAAAAAAGAATTAAAAGAAATGAGGAAAATCTTAGAGACCTCTGGGACAATATTAAACGCACCAATATTCAAATCATAGGAGTCCCAGAAGAAGAAGACCAAAAGAAAGACCATCAGAAAATTCTTGAAGAGATAATTGTAGAAAACTTCCCTAAATTGGGGAAGCAAATAGCCACTCAGGTCCAAGAAACACAGAGAGTCCCAAATAGAATGAACCCCAAGCACGACACCCCAAGACACATATTAATCAAATTAGCAAATATCAAATACAAAGACCAAATATTAAAAGCAGCAAGGGAGAAACAAAAGATAACTCACAAGGGGAATCCCATAAGGATAACAGCTGATCTCTCAACAGAAACGCTTCAGGCCAGAAGGGAATGGCAAAACATACTTAAAGTCATGGAAGAAAACAATCTACAACCCCGACTACTGTACCCAGCAAGGATCTCATTCAAATTTGAAGGAGAATTCAAAATTTTCTCAGACAAGCAGAAACTGAGAGAATTCAGCAACACCAAAACAGCCCTCCAACGAATGCTAAAGGAACTTGCCTAGACAGGAAACACGGATGGGATAGATAATCTGGAACCCAAAACAATAAAATAAATGGCAGCGGGATCATACTTATCAATAATTACCTTAAATGTAAACGGGTTGAATGCCCCAACCAAAAGACAAAGATTGGCCGATTGGATACAGAAACAAGACCCCTATATATGTTGTCTACAAGAG
Organism: Antilocapra americana; assembly: GCA_007570785.1. Lineage (NCBI taxonomy): Eukaryota > Metazoa > Chordata > Mammalia > Artiodactyla > Antilocapridae > Antilocapra > Antilocapra americana. The sequence goes on along the minus strand of ML660681.1, from coordinate 38,385 downwards.
ACCCACCTCAAACCTAGGGACACATATAGACTGAAAGTTAAAGGCTGGAAAAAGATATTCCATGCAAATAAAGACCAAAAGAAATCAGCAGTGGCAATACTCATATCAGATAAAGTAGACTTTAAAATAAAGGCAGTGAAAAGAGATAAAGATGGACATTACATAATGATCAAAGGATCAATCGAGGAAGAAGAAATAACAATTATAAATATTTATGCACCTAACATAGGAGCTCCACAATATGTAAGGCAAATGCTAACAAGTATGAAAGGGGAAATCAACAACAACACAATAATAGTGGGAGACTTTAATACACCACTCACACCAATGGACAGATCAACTAGACAGAAAAGTAACAAGGAAATTCAAACTTTAAATGATACAATAGACCAATTAGACCTAATTGATATCTATAGGTCATTCCACCCCAAAACAAGGAATTTCACCTTTTTCTGGTCCTTTAAAAAACAGAATTCTAAAAGGTGCTAAAGGGGTTCTGGAGGGGGAGCATATGTAAACCCATGGTGATATCATGACATTGTATGGCAAAAACAATAAAAAAATAAAATAAAATAAAAAGTGCTTGAACCATGTAAGGAGAGTGAAACAGATGAACCAAATTTGTGTAATTAGTTCCTAACTAACCATCATTTCCACTGTGCTTCTCCTTGCCTTTGAATCCTTCAGTTTCCAAACCTTTCTATCTTCAGCTCCTTTCCTGCCTCACCTCTGCAACTTCCAGACCCTAACCACTTTCTTTCTAGATGTTGTTCCAACTTGGAGGTTTAGATCATCCTGGGCAAAGCCTAAGATAGCTTTCATTTTCTGGTTTGCACTGGAAAAGACTGACTCAGAGAAAAATTAGGAAGTTTCAGAAGAAAAACAACTGGGGTAGGAGAAAGTTGATCAATTTGTCTATGATTCTATTGACTTTCACTTTTGTGGCTTTCCTTATAGCTCAGTTGGTAAAAAGTCCGCGTGCGATGCAGGAGACCCCAGTTGGATTCCTGGATTGGGAAGATCCACTGGAGAAGGAATAGGCTACCCACTCCAGTCTTCTTGGACTTCCCTTGTGGCTCAGCTGGTAAAGAATCGTCCTGCAATGTGGGAGACCTGGGTTCGATTCCTGGGTTGGGAAGATCCCCTGGAGAAGGAAAAGGCTACCCACTCCAGTATTGTGGCTTGGAGAATTCCTTGGACTGTATAGTCCATGGAATCACAGAGTCAGACATGACTGAGCGACTTTCACTTTCACTATTGACTTGGTAGTGATGGTGGGATTTACTTTCATATGGGTGAGTCCTGATAGACAGTTGGAAATATCAAGTTGGAAATTAAGGTAAGAAGCAAGATTGGAATGCAGATTTGGGAGTCTTCACCAATGGCAATTTAAGGTATCACAAAGGCCCTGAAGAGCATCCCCCTTTCCGTGAGTGGGCATCAGTGGTAAGGAAACAGGTCTGTGGTGTTATTCATGGTCAACTAATATTAAGTTTTTGCAACAACTCTATGAGGTAGAAAGGTGAGACAGATTGTCTATCACTTATTAGGATTTTTTCTATTTAGATTAAGAATTTTACTCATTAAGACTGATATACATATTATTCTGAGACTGATTTCTTCTAAGGCCCTACACACATAGACCAATACTTTATTTTCATACCTGGTCTAATTATTCCAAAAATTAGCTGACTCTGTTGTCTTTCCTATCAGCATGAAGAGTCTTGATCTCATAAATAAATGTGATTAGAAAAACTGCACATGTTAAAAAGAGGACCAGCTTAAGGAAATTTGGTCTATAACACACAGATCCATTTGTCAGCTAAAAATAAAGCAAATGTGTAAGAGAAAGCATAAAAGAGAAAAAGGCTTGTTATTCTTTGAGAGATATGTTTTGAAACCATTGGTAACTGTACCTGGAAAAACAATAGACTATGAAAAGAAATCTGTCTTTTTATTCATTTGCTAATTTTCTACTGAACATACTATATTGTATTCAAGTTATTTTCTCTCCTTTTAAACCATCAAGAGGAGCAATAAATATAAATCCCAGAGGATGGGACAACATTCACTAACTATAAGACATGGGTGGGAAATTAGAAATACAGAAAACTGTTATTCACTGCTTTGGATCACCAGATCATAGAACTGAAAGGAATTTGAAAAAAAAATAAATTTAGGCATCTTTGGTTTAAAGAAGAAATCACAATGCAGAGAGATTGTGAAAAGCTTAAGGTCCTATAGCTGGTAGATTGTAGAGCTTTCCGTGCCTTGGCACCACACTAATACTAGTCCCCACACCTTGACTAAATGAATGAATCCAAAAGTAATATTTGAGTTCCTACTATGTAGTATGTGTTGAAGGGGAAGCTAAAGTTTAAAAGAAAGTAAAAGTGAAGTTTCTCAGTTGTGCCCAGCTCTTTGCAACCCTATGGACTGTAGCCCACCAGGCTCCTTCATGATGGGATTTTCCAGGCAAGAATACTGGAGTGGGTTGCCATTTCCTTATCCAAAAATTTAAAACAGGAGGGTTTTAAAAAATCTATATGTCCATCAACAGGCTTCCCAGGTGGCTCAGTGGGTAGAGAACCTACCTGCAAAGCAGGAGACACAAGCAGACATGGATTTGATTCCTGAGTCAGGAAAATTCCCTGGAGGAGGGCATGGCAACCCACTCCAGCATTCTTGCCTGGAGAATCCCATGGATGGAGGAGCCTGGTGGGCTATAGTCCATAGGGTCACAAAGAGTAAGACATGACTGAAGCGACTGAGAATGCACACACACATATGTCCATCAACAGATGAACATATATATATCCTTCTCCAGGGAATCATTCTGACCCAGGAATCAAATCCACGTCTGCCTGTGTCTCCTGCTTTTCAGGTAGATTCTCTACCCATTGAATCACCTGTACACATACACACACACACACACACACACACACACACACACACACATATATATATATGTATATATATATATATGAATCACTGTTGTACACCGTAAACTAACACAACATGGTAAAACATCTTCATTCAATAAAATATTTTTTAATTTTTTTTAAAGAGTTTTAAATTTGAAGGCACTGACCCTGTTGCTGGGAGTTTTGAAATTAATGTGAAGTCAGCATACAAGAATCAGTTAATAAATACAATCAGAATGAATCTATAATCAAATATTCAATGGCAGCAGGGCATTGACTAAGGAACAGAAATTGGAATTGGCTAGAACAGACTAGGGAAGCATCTATTATGCTCCGAAGTTACAAGAGAGGGCTCTGAGAAGTTATTCTTTAACAAGGAGGTATGCAGACACCAACATACCAAGAATAAAAAGGCACTATGTAATCACCTTTGTCACAGGGTACAAATAGAGAAGTTGATGAGAGTTTAAATTTGCTAAGAAATTTTATTTTATATTAATTTTTACTGGAGTATTTTTGCTTTACAATTTTGTGTTAGTTTTTGCTGTACAGCAAAGTGAATCAGCTATGCATATTTTGGATTTCCTCCCTCTTTTTTGGATTTCCTTCCCATTTAGGTCACCACAGAGCACTGAGTAGACTTTTCTGTGTTATATAGTTAGGCTCTCATTAGTTATCTATTTTATACATAGAAGTGTATATATGTCAATCCCAATCTCCTAATTCATCCCACCCTCTTTTCCCGCTTGGTTTGCATACATTTGTGCCTCTATTCCTGCCCTCTAAATAAGTTCATCTATACCAATTTTTCTAGATTCCACATATATGTGATACTATACAATATATGTTTTTGTCTTTCTGACTTACTTCACTTTGAATGACACCTCTAGATACATCCTCTACATACCTACATTTACATACATTTACATACCTCTGTATATGGCATAATTTCATTCTTTCTATGGCCGAGTAGTATTCCTTTATATATATATGTAGAAGGAAATGGCAACCCACTCCAGCGTTCTTGCCTGGGGAATCCCAGGGACTGTGGAGCCTGGTAGGCTGCCATCTATGGGGTCGCACAGAGTCAGACACTACTGAAGTGACTTAGCAGCATATATATATATATCTTCTTTATCTATTCCTCTGTTGATGGACATCTAAGTTGCTTCCATGTTCTGGCTATTGTAAATAGTGCTGCAATGAACATTGAGGAGCATGTATCTTTTTGAATTATGGTTTTCTCTGGGTAAATGCCCAGTTATGGGATTTGCTGGGTCATATGATAGTTCTATTTTTAGCTTTTTGAGGAACCTACATACTTGTTTTCCACAGTGGCTGCACCAATTTACATTCCCACCAACAGTGAAACAGAGCTCTCTTTCCTCCACACTCTCTCTAGAATGTATTATTTGTAGATTTTTTTTATAGTGGACACACGGGCCATACTGGTGTGAGGTGATATCTCATTGTAGTCTTGATTTGCATTTCTCTAATAATGAGCGATATCAAGCATCTTTTTGTGTGTTTGTTAGCCATCTATATGTCTTCTTTGGAGAAATGCCTATTTTAAATGAGTCTTCTGCCCATGTTTTGATTGGGTTGTTTGTTCTTTTGATATTGAGCTGCATGAGCTGTCTGTGTATTTCAGAGATTAATCCCTGTTGGTGGCTTTGCTTGCAAATATTTCCTTCCATTCTGATGGTTGTCTTTTCATCTTATTTATGATTTCCTTTGCTATAAAATTTGCTCAGGAATTTTAAATCCCTGCCCCCCAGATAAGCTGTATTTACTCTTACTGTGAAATTATCAAAATTCCTGCCAAAGTATTAAAAAGCAGTTTCCTCCACTTTTAGATCTTGCATCTCACTAACATATGATAAATATTATAGTCTCCTTTTTATGGCAAGCAGCACATAACTCCAGAAAAATGTAGAGGAAACTTCAAGCATAAGTCTTCATTGAAGTGGAAGCATTCAGTGCCCCAAACTGCTTGCTTTAAATTAATGGTTACTATCAAAAGGCAAAGATACAAATGTATACTTATCCAATGGTTTGAGGCAACCAAAAAAGAAAGAAGAAAATCATGGGCAAGTAATATTATTCTTGAGTTTTACTCATTTACAATAAAGTTATTATACTGCCAATATTAAACCCACAAATGTATTTAACCTGTTTCAAGGGAAAATTGCATCATCTATAGAGGAATTTTAAAATACATGTTTCATTGCCATTGAATCAGTATTCTTTTTCATTGCTGAGTTTCTCCAGGGCCTGTAATTATGCTGACACATAGTAGGCATGCAATGAATATTGTTGCAGTTTTCTAGATCAGGTCCCTTTCTCTCTCTAAGTATATTAACATTTAACCTCAATGGTTACTTAGGCCCCAAGGGCTACACAGAGACTAACAACAATTTGAAAACATACTTTCAAAGTCATTTTATAAATAATGCTAAAATTAGATATAGCTCTGTTGGGGGGACAGAAAGGCATATCTCTTCTTTCTGTGGAAAAATTAAGGATTAAAACTGGTGAGATCTTTCAGAGCTGCAGTATGAGTTTGAATAACAAAGAAAGAAAGAAGGAAAGAAAAAGGAAAAAAGCAAGTAAAGCAAGTCAACCTGAAGCAGAATAAGAGAATCAGGAACTACTTTTATCACTAACCCCCAGGGGAAAAAAAAAGTTGATAAATGGAGCAAAAATAGGGTAAATACTACATTCCCAAAACAGAAAACTGAAATCTTATGAGGCTGCTGCCAGCTGATATTCCTTACTTACTTGGCTTGAAACAAATGAGAGGCAGAAGAGTTAACTGCGCTGGTGTTATGAAACCAAACCTGGGTCCACTAGTCCACGTGTAGTAAAGTCAATCTACGGACACTAGGTTGTGGTAAAGAAAAGTGCAACGTTTATAGCAGGGCACCAGGCAAGGAGTCCAGGGCAGCTAGTGCTCGAAACAACCGAACTCCCCAGTGGATTTCAGAAAAGCATTTTAAAGACCCACCCCCAGATGAGAGGGGGTGTGTCTTGGGGTGAGTGTTCAAAGCATGTTCAGCTCAATTGTGATTCTCTGATTGGTTGATAGTGAGATAACAGGGTGGTGTCACAGGGGTTAACATTATCAATCCTCAGGCTCCAGTAGGTCTGGGGGTACATGCTCCTGGTCATCAAGTAGTTAAGTCTTCCACTTGGTGGAGGTTTCAGCATCTGTAAAACAACTCAGGAAATGCGCATCAACTACTGTTAGCTAAATACTTTAGAGAGGAGCTAAAGCCAAGGATATGGGAGGAGGACTGTCCCAGGAAGGCCCCATAGGGTCCCACTTGATTACACTGGTTTTGGAGTCAGATCAGGATATGCACTCCAATTCTGCACTTAAACAAATGTGAGACTTTTAAGGTTGCTGTGACATTAGAGAAAATATTAATAAATAGCAGCTTTCAATAAGTACAGATTTTTAAGCTTCTTAAGTTATAATTGGTATTTCGATTGTGGACAATCATGCTGAATTTAGTCCTAATAAGGCAATTTTTCTGCCTAAAACAAATACCCAAACCACAGGCACTATGAACATGCCAGTAAAACCTTGTTGGAATATTTTTAAGCCAAATTTTTTATCACACTAATAATATCCCTAAAGTCAATACAGACAAAATAAAAAACTGTTGCTATAGTACAATCAACTGTTTAAAAAATAAGCATGAAGTAAGTTCCTACTATGTGGCATGTTTTGCCAGGCAGAGGCTACCACAATCAGTAAGGCTTAATTGTTGCCCTTAGGGGAGGGAGTGGGAGAAGATCCTTGTAAATATTTATAAAAGGGGTAATGAGGAGGTCCATTGTTTTCAACTCAGCAAGTCTCCTGGCAGAAAACAACTTGGGATCAGAAACATCCTTGGTCCTAGTTCCCATAATCCTGTAAACCACAACTGGAGATTTCTAGTAGGTCACCACTAAAATATGAGCCATCTAAGCTCATTGAAAACAATCACATTTAAAAAGAAAAGAGTCCGTATATCCAAAGCATGATATGAATCACTCTTAAAAAAGTAAGAGCTAACAGAAGATCAACATTTTTATAGAGTATGCAATTTACCAAGCACTTTCCTTTCTATAGCCTCATTTGACCATCATTGTTGTGAAGCTCAAGCTCACTCTGCTTGCCACACAACAGGCCAATGAGTCCAAGAGATGAGATGTTGAGGCAAGGAAGAGACTTTAATTGGGGCAGATCAAGAAGATGGCAGGCTAACGCCTCAGAATAACCACCTTATTGGTGTCTAGATTCCAGGTTCTTTTATAGATCAGAGAGAAAAAAGAGGAAGACACAATGAGGAACTAAAGTCAAAAGGCAGAATAGAGAGGGAGAGGCAGTGGGGAAGTAAAGTGAAAGGGTCTCCAATCTTGCAAAACATCTCTAAGGTTATGTCCAGCCTTCAGAAGGGGTGTGTTAATCTCTTCTATTCGCAGGTGGTCAGGGACAAACTATCTCACCTGGAGCTGAACAAAGGCATTTTAGTTTACAGTCAAGCAGGGGTCAGGGTCCTCTAGGCAAGCCATTGTGTATGATTATAATAATAAAAGCAAGTCAAAGAAACAGTTTCCAACATGGAATCAGAATTGGCTTCCTCCCTGCAACATCATAAATCCATGAACTAAGCAGCCATTCTTTGGCACATTTTATAGGTAAGGAAACAGGTTTCAAAAAGTGAAGCAAATAATTTGAATTGATATGATATGCTGGGAAATAAGAGCAGGTGTTCTTGAGGACTGCAAAAAGAAATGTCCCAAAGGTAGAAATCAGATGGGATCAAATTAAAGAAAAAAATGAAGGGAAGACGGGAGAGAGAAAAAAAAAGCAAGGAAGTAATGAAAGAAAGAAAGATAAGCCATAGTCCAAAGGTGCAGAGGAGGAAGAGCTCCTGAAAAGTGAGGAGACTTTTTGAGGTGCTTCTAACACAGAGATGGCTGAGACCATAGAGCAACCAAAATGATAATAGGTGAGCCCTACAGAAGAAACAGTGAAAAATTTTGACCCCACTGTAACACCTCTATCATGATCTTGGACCAGATAGCCAACAAAAAAGTTGCCTATGCATCCTGTCTCCATTTCCTCTCCTTGATACCCTTCAGTTAAATTGAGTTCAGTCAGTCATGTCCGACTCTTTGCGACCCCATGAACCACAGCACACCAGGCCTCCCTATCCATCACCAACTCCTGGAGTCCACCCAAACCCATGTCCGCTGAGTCGGTGATGCCATCAAATTATTTTCTCCTCTGTTGTCCCCTTCTCTTCCCACTTTCAATCTTTCCCAGCATTAGAGTCTTTTCGAATAAGTCAGTTCTTTGTATCAGGTGGCCAAAGTATTGCAGTTTCAGTTTCAGCATCAATCCTTCCAATGAATATTCAGGACTGATTACCTTTCTGATTGAATGGTTATATCTCCTTGCAGTCCAAGGGACTCACAAGAGTCTTCTCTAACACCACAGTTCAAAAACATCAATTCTTCGATGCTCAGCTTTCTTTATGGTCTGACTCTCACATCCATGCATGACTACTGGAAAAACCATAGCTTTGCCTAGGTGGACATTTTTTGGCAAAGTAATGTCTCTGCTTTTTAATATGTTGTCTAGGTTGGTCATGGCTTTTCTTCCAAGGAGCAAGTGTCTTTTAATTTCATGTCTACAATCCCCATCTGCCATGATTTTGGAGCTGCCCAAAATAAAAGTCTGTCACTGTTTCCATTGTTTCCCCATCTATTTGCCATGAAGTGATGGGATCAGATGCCATGATCTTAGTTTTACAAATGTTGAGTTTAAGCCAATTTTTTCACTCTCCTCTTTCACTTTCATCAAGAGGCTCTTTAGTTCTTCTTCACTTTCTGCCATGAAGGTGATGCCATCTGCATATCTGAGGTTATTGATATTTCTCCCAGCAATCTTAATTCCAGCTTGAACTTCATCCAGCTTGGCATTTCTCATGATGTACTCTGCATATAAGTTCAATAAGCAGAGTGACAATATACAGCCTTAACGTACTCCTTTTCCTGTTTGGAACCAGTCTGTTGTTCCATGTCCAGTTCTAACTGTTGCTTCCTGACCTGCATACAGATTTCTCAAGAGGCAGGTCAAGTGGTCTTGTATTCCCATCTCTTTAAGAATTTTCCACAGTTTGTGGTGATCCACACAGTCAAAGGCTTTGGCGTAGTCAATAAAGAGAAATAGATATTTTTCTGGAACACTCTTGCTTTTTCGATGACCCACAGATGTTGGAAATTTATTCTCTTGTTCCTCCACCTTTTCTAAATCCGACTTGAACATCTGGATGTTCATGGTTCACATACTGTTGAAGCCTGCCTTGGAGACTTTTGAGCATTACTTTGCTAGCATGTGAGATGAGTGCAATTCTGCAGTAGTTTGAACATTCTTTGGCATTGCCTTTATTTGGGATTGAAATGAAAACTGACCTTTTCCAGTACTGTGGCCACAGCTGAGTTTTCCAAATTTGCTGGCAGCTCTTTCACAGCATCATCTTTTAGGATTTGAAATAGCTTAACTAGAATTCTATCACCTCCACTAGCTTTGTTCATAGTGATGCTTCCTAAGGCCCACTTGACTTTGCATTCCAGGATGTCAGGCTCTAGGTGAGTGATCACATAATTGTGGTTATCTGGATATCTAGTTACTAGCACCTCTTCCATAAAACACATGGGTTTCTGAATATAAAATAAATATAAATATTTATATTATATTTATAATATTTATAAATATTGTATAAATATAAATATCTGTCATTGGTGCAAGAGAAAAATAAAAGTTTTTAAAAAGCAAATAGGAAGAAGAGACAAAGCTATCATAGAAGAAAATTTCCCAGAACTAAAGAAAGACATGAGTTCTCAGATTTAAGAAGCCCATCAGTGGTCAAGTGCAATATATGGATAAAGACCCACACCAAGACACAGTGTTGTGAAATGTCAGAATAAGTGAAAAAACAAAAGCCTCTTAGCTTCCAGAAAGTAAAACATTGCCCCAAAGGAGCAATAATCAATGACATCTGAATTGCCATAGGCAACTTTGTGAAGGAAGAAAATGGGACAGTATTAAAAATTAAGAAAATAAGATTTTTGTTAATGTTCTAGATCATATTTATATTTCTACATATTACTGAAAAAACAGATTAAAAAGCTTGCATTCCAAACCAAAAATAGTCCACAATCCAGTCAATACTTTTTTTTAGCCAGGTTTTCTTCTAGTCCTTTTTTATATGCATTTTCAAAGTTCATATATTTGCAATAGTATTAAAGGTAGAAATTATATGTATATCTATATATAGATATAGATATATTTGGGCTTCCCTGTGGCTCAGCTGGTAATAAATCTGCCTGCAATGCAGAGACCTGGGTTCAATCCCTGGGTTGGGGAGATCCCCTGGAAAAGGGAAAGGTACCTACTCTAATATTATGGCCTGGAGAATTTGCAAAGAGTTGGACATGTGACTGAGCAACTTTCACTTTCATATTCTACAAGCTTATTTTACAATACATCACAGGAATTGTTCTAGTCAGCAGTTGATAGCCTTTCTTTATTTCTCATCTTCCCCCATTTCTTCTTCTTCTCTCCCACTCCCTACATTCCCAATCCATGTTAGCATTACCACTTCTCCTATTCAAGTACTAACCAGGCCCGACCCTGCCTAGCTTCCGAGATCAGACAAGATCAGGTGTGTTCAGTGTGGTATGGCCTTAGACTACCACTCCTTCTATCTTTGTTAGTTTTTCAAAATTTCTCACTCTTCTAGCTTATATTCTCTACCTATTAAAAGTTAGAATCAGTCTATAAAACCTCAAGGAAAGTTTCTGTTAGCACTGCTATGTTTAAAGTGGATAACCAACCTACTGTTTAGCACAGGAAACTCTGCTCAATGTTACATGGTAGCCTGGATGGGAGGAAAGTTTTGGGGAGAATGGATACATGTATATGTATGGCTGAGTCTCTTCATTGTTCACCTGAAACTATCACAATATTGTTTGTTAATTGGCTATAATCCCAGTGCAAAATTAAATGTTTTTTTTTAATTTCTGTTGTGTTTTAACTGGAACTCCATAGGATTTACAGAATAGTTTTATGAGGACTGCCTTCTTTAGAAAATTGAGCCTTTCCATCTAGGGGCATGGCATGTGTTTCCATTTATTCCAGTTACCTTTTGTGTGGAGGAACTGCTAGCATTACTGTCACAGACAAGTGGCCATGTCTATTACACACATCCTAAGGCAATGGCAGCCCACTCCAGTCCTCTTGCCTGGAAAATCCCATGGAGCCTGGTGGGCTGCAGTCCATGCGGTCGTGAAGAGTCAGACACGACTGAGTGACTTCACTTTCACTTTTCCCTTTCATGCATTGGAGAAGGAAATGGCAACCCACTCCAGTGTTCTTGCCTGGAGAATCCCAGGAACTATAGAGCCTGGTGGCCTGACATCTATGGGGTCACACAGAGTCAGACACGACTGAAGCGACTTAGCAGCAGCATGTCCCAACAATTCTTTTGCATCAATTTTGAAGTAATATCCATACTTAACCATGCCCTCTAGTATTCTCTGTAGTAGGGAAAAGGGGAAATAACCTAAATGTCCATTGATACGGGATGGATAAAGAACATATTTCCATCCATTGTTAAACAAATCACATCACACAACACATTTATGTTCATGCACACATGCATGCACTACAAAACACACATTTTTACCAAGGGATTGAACCTTGGTAACCTGCATTGCAGGCAGATTCTTTACCATCTAAGCCATCAAGAAAGCCCTGCTAGCTGCTATTATTGTTGCTATTATTATTAGTCTTAGTTAAATTCAACAAATAATTCATTAACTAAGCACCTTGTGTGAGGCACCCCATTATCCATTGGTGATGCAGAAATGGCAAAGAATCTGTCCCCATCAATTGAAAAAGCTTACACAATGTGAAACAAATAGACACATATGTCTGCAATGGCCATATCATGTGGTAAGCACTTTGAAAGAATAATTGAGGAGTGCTGTGAGCATACAGAGGAGGCTCACTCAACACAGGATTGGGGCAGGATGTGTGGAAGAGTGGGGCATTTTTGATATGGAAAACTCTAATGACAACTTTCTTTCCATCACCTATCCTTGTTGAAGGAGAGAAAGTCCTTCATACGTTGTTTATTCCTCTCCAAACCTAAAGTACCCATCACAATTTATGTTACCACAAGATTTTCTGATTACCACTCAAGCTTGGCAACCAAAAGTAACCATTATGAGACATGACAGGGTTGTTTAGCAGGACAAGTTGGGAAACAACTATAAATCTTGCTGTCAACCTCACAAGGAATCGACTTTATTCTGCAGAGTGCCAGACTTTCATAACATAGTTTCCACATTCAGATGGTAAGCTTCCAAAGACTGTGTTGCACAACAAATATCTAAATCCCTTGCCAAGGGTTCAAGATTGTATAAACTCAAGATAAACATGAGTCAGCATTGCATCACTATTTTTTTTAAAAAGGGGGTGGGCCATGACAGTGGCATGTATTAACTAGAGTATATTAACTACAAACCATTAGGTAAGTTTCCAACTTGGATCACACTCTTACAAGATTCAGTCTGAAAATTCAAGAGAGAGATGTAAAGTCTGATACTGATTAAAAGACCAACTGATAAGACTATGATGGATTAAAGGAATATGGAATGTTTTCATACTAATTCAATAAGAACTGCTCACTCTAACAAGCAAAAGTAAGAGATTTTCTGCCCATAAGAGCTCATGGTCTAGTCAGAAAAACAAAGTGCAAGCAAAGAAAATGGGATGCTATAAAGTTTTTTATAATATGAACCCTAAGTATAAGCTAGGATCACAATTTATAAATTGTGGAAATTTCTCAACTAGATGGGCATAACAGACCACCTGACCTGCCTCTTGAGAAACCTGTATGCATGTTAGGAAGCAACAGTTAGAATTGGACATGGAACAACAGACTGGTTCCAAATAGGAAAAGGAATACATCAAGGCTGTATATTGTCACCCTGCTTATTGAACTTATATGCAGAGTACATCATGAGAAATGCTGGGCTGGAGGAAGCACAAGCTGGAATCAAGATTGCTGGGAGAAATATCAATAACCTCAGATATGCAAATGTCACCACTCTTATAGCAGAAAGTGAAGAAGAACTAAAGGGCCTCTTGATGAAATTGAAAGAGGAGAGTGAAAAAGTTGGCTTATAGCTCAACATTCAGAAAACTAAGATCATCGCATCTGCCCCATCACTTCATGGCAGATAGATGGGGAAACAGTGGAAACTGTGGCTGACTTTATTTTCTGGGCTCCAAAATTACTGTAGATGGTGATTGCAGCCATGAAATTAAAAGATACTTACTCTTTGGAAGGAAAGTGATTACCAACCTAGACAGCATATTAAAAAGCAGAGAGATTACTCTGCCAACAAAGTTTTGTCTAGTCAAAGCTATGGTTTTTCCAGTGGTCGTGTATGGGTGTGAGAGTTGGACTATAAAGAAAGCTGAGCATCAAAGAATTGATGCTTTTGAACTGTGGTGTTGGAGAAGACTCTTGAGAGTCCCTTGGGCTTCAAGAAGGTCCAACCAGTCCATCCTAAAGGAGACAAGTCCTGGGTGTTCATTGGAAGGACTGATGTTGAAGCTGAAACTCCAATATTTTGGCCACCTGATGTGAAGAGCTGACCCTTTTGAAAAGGGTAGAAGAGAAAATGGTTTTTATTTTGGTTTTATTTTTTCCAGTTAATGTATTTGAACCTTCTCTGGATATCATTTCCATGTCCCTTGATGACATCTTATTATGGATTCTATGATTTCACTTTGATTATTAAAACAATCTCGTTCTGGTCATTAAAACTCTGCTAAGTACTAAAATCCAGTCCTATATGACTCGAAAATGGAATCTCACATTTAGATCACATTTATTCTTCTCACTCCTTCTGACCTTCAGGAATGTATGGAAAAGGAGCATAATCTGTTTTCTTACATGTTTTGATTTTTCACTCTTCCTCTCACTGCCCAGCACCCAAACGTGGGACAATCGATGTTGAGGTAGGAGAACAGATGGGTTACAGACAAATGAACTAATGTTTTATCTGGTTGATGTCTTATAGTTGTCTGTTCAGCAGGAATTCAAAGGGTAGCTGTCATCTGAGCCCATTTGGAGAGATTCTGTGGCTATCTCTTTTCAAAGATCTTACCTCTAAACATTTTTAGGACATAGAAAATACCCTCTCTGACTTCAGGGTCTACCCTACGCAGGAGCTGCCCAAACAAAGCAAGTTCAGTTCAGTTTAGTTCAGTCAGTCAGTCGTGTCTGACTCTTTGTGACCCCATGGACTGCAGCATGCCAGGCTTCCCTGTACATCACCAATACCTGGAACTTGCTCAAACTCATGTCCATCAAGTCGGTGATGTGATCCAATCATGTCATCCTATGTTGTCCCCTTCTCGTCCTGCCTTCAATTTTTCCCAGAATCAGGATCTTTACAAATGAATGACTGCTTCGCATCAGGTTGCAAAAGTATTGGAGTTGCAGCTTGAGCATCAGTCCTTCCAATGAATATTCAGGACTGATATCCTTTGCCTTTAGCTTCTCTTTTTTTCTCAGCTATTAGTAAGGTCTCCTCAGACAACCATTTTGCCTTCTTGCATTTCTTTTTCTTCGGGTTAGGTTTGTACAATGTACAAGAACTCCTGTACAATGTCATGAACCTCTGTCCATAGTTCTTCAGGCACTCTGTCTATCAGATATAGTCCCTTAAATCTATTTCTGATTTAGGTCATACCTGACTGGTCTAGGGATTTTCCCTACTTTTTTCAGTTTAAGTCTGAATTTGGCAAGTAGGAGTTCATGATCTGAGCCACCGTCGGTTTCTGGTCTTGTTTTTGCTTCCTGTATAGAGCTTCTCCATCTTTGGCTGCAAAGAATATTGACATCTAGTTTTGTCCATGTTTAGAGTGTTCTCTTGTGTTGTTAGAAGAAGGTGTTTGGTATAACCAGTGTGTTTTCTTGGAAAAACTCTGTTAACCTTTATCCTGCTTCATTTTGTAGTCCAAGACCAAATTTGCCTGTTACTCCAGGTATCTCTTGACTTCCTACTTTTGCATTCCAATCCCCTACAATGAAAAGCACATCTTTTGGGGGCATTAGTTCTAAAAGGTCTTGTAGGTCTTCATAGAACTGTTCAACTTCAGCTTCTTCAGCATTACTGGTTGGGGCATAGATATGGAATGGAGTACTGTAACATTGAATGGCTTGCCCTGGAAACAGAGATCATTCTGTAATTTTTGAGACTGCATCCAGGTACTGTATTTCAGACTCTTGTTGACTATGAGGGCTACTCCATTTGCCTAAGGAATTCTTGCCCACAGTAGTAAATATAATGGTCATCTGAATTAAATCTGCCCATCCCAGTCCATTTTAAATCACTGATTCCTAAAATGTTGATGTTCACTCTTGCCATCTCCTGTTTGACCACTTCCAATTTACCTTGATTCATGGACTTAACATTCCAGGTTCCTATGCAATATTGTTCTTTACAACTTTGAATTTTACTCCCACTACCAGTCACATCCACAACTGGGCATTGTTTCTACTTTGGCTCAGCCTCTTCCTTCTTTCTGGTGTTATTTATCCACTCTTCTCCAGTAGCATATTGGGTACCTACCGACCTGGGGAGTTCATCTTTCAGTGTCATATCCTTTGCCTTTTCATAAATTTCATGGGGTTCTCAAGGTAAGAATGCTAAAGTGATTTGCCATTTCCTTCTCCAGTAGACCAAGTTTTATCAGAAATATCCACCATGACCCGCCAATTTTGGGTGGCCCTACATGGCATAGCTCATAATTTCATTGAGTTAAGCAAGATTGTGGTCCATGTGATCATTTTGTTTAGTTTTCTGTGATTGTGGTTTTTCATTCTGTCTGCCCTCTGATGGATGAGGATAAGAGGCTTGTGCAAGCTTCCTGATGGGAGGGGTTGGCTGTGGGGATACTGTGTCTTGCTCTGGTGGGCAAGGCCATGCTCAGTTAATCTTTAATCCAATTTTCCACTGATGGGTGGGACTGTGTTCCCTCTCTGCAGTATGGCCTGAGGCCAAACTATGGTAGGTGTAATGGTGACCTCCTTCAAAAGTACATATGCTAGCATGCCGGGCTTCCCAAGACTGTTGTAGTCAGTGTCCCTGACCCCGTGGTAGGCCACTGTCAAGCCACACCTCTGCCAGAAACTCCCAAACATACACAGGGAAGTCTCGTTCAGTCTCTTATGGGGTCACTGCAACCTGGTGTCCACAAGATTTTGTTTTTGCCCTACGAGAGACTCTGTTTCCTTAGTCTTGTGAAAGGTCTGTAATCAAGTCCTGCTGACCTTCATAATCAGATTCCCTGGGAGTACTCAGTCCCTCTGCCAGATCCCAGGGTTAGGATGTCTGTTGTGGGGCCTAGAACTTATGCAGTAGCATAAGAACCTCTTTGGTATAATTGTTCTCCAGTTTGTGAATTGCCTACCTGGCTGCTCTATAGCAACACTAATGGTGACCTCCTCCAAGAGGACTTATACCACATGCTGCATCTCCTAGGACTGATGTTGCTAGAGCTTCTGTCCTCACAGCAGGCCACTGCTGAGTCATGCCTCCATAAGAGACCCTCAAACACTCAAAGGCAGGTCTGTCTCTATCTTTTGTGGGGTCCTGCTCCTTCGCCTTGGTCCTGGTATGCACAAAGTTTGTTTGTGCCCTCCAAGCATCTCTGGTGGGTGTGATGCTTGATTTTAAATGCAATTGCACCCCTCCTACCATCTTGTTGTGGCTTCTCCCTTACCCTTGGCCATGGAGTATCTTTTTTTGGAGGGTTTCAACATTCACCTGTCAATGGTTGTTAAGCAGCTAGTTGCAATTTTGGTGCTCTCACAGGAGGAAGATGAGTAGCAATGTGTATCTGTTAATTCCAAACAACAACAAAAAAATTAAGTTCCTGGCCAAGGCATTTGCTATCCTCACTGAACACAGAAAAAAGGAAACAAATTAGCATTTTACCAGAAAGGTTTTAGATGACACATAAAGAACTGTGGTAAACCTTAAACAGTGTTGCCAAAGGAATTGGCATAGCAGGGAATCTCTAAAATAATATTAATACAAATTAGTCTGAACTATTTGAAGAGATTGTGATGGGTATCCAAGAAATGCCCTGGGTAATTCCTCAAAGTTCCTTTGATTTTCAAACCCATGAATTCATTAGACAACTTGTTTTTCTCCAGGTATAAGTTCTATACCTCTAATAAAGAAGCTCTAAAAAGGAAGCATAATATTTTCTTTAAAAATAATTGATGCTTCAAACTATATCATATATACAAATTAAATATTTTCATGCTTGATCAAAACAGACTGTATAAAATAAAGATTTTAAGAAAATTATTCTTCAATGGGTAACTGTAATGGGTAACTAAAATTTAAGCCAAATTTGAAGGCTTTAGCCTTAGGTCATATAAATTTCCATTTGGCCATTTATGATTAAAGATTTAGAGTAAAGAGAATAGGTTATAAATATTGCAGAGATAGAATATTAAGAATGTCAAATAAGTGAATTGCCTGTCTTCATTATAGCAACAAAATTGCCATGTAAATCCACATTCACTTTACCAGTATTTATTGAGTACCAATCTACTAATACAGTACATAGGATTCTCTGGTAGCTCAGCTGGTAAAGAATCCACCTGCAATGCAGGAGACCTTGGTTTGATTCCTGGATTGGGAAGATCCCCTGGAGAAGAGCTAGGCTACCCACTCCTGTATACTTGGGCTTCCTTAGTGTCTCAACTGGTAAAGAATTGCCTGCAATGTGGGAAATCTGGGTTAGATCCCTGAGTTGGGAAGATCCCCTAGAGAAGGGAATGGCTACCCACTCTAGTATTCTGGCCTAGAGAATTTCATGGATTGTATAGTCCATGGGTTTGCAAAGACTCAGACATGACTGAGTGACATTCACTTTAATATCATACATAGTTATTTTCATCTATATTTTGAAGTTAGTATATCTTGTTCACATTTTACAACCAGACTTATGCTGACTATAAAATGCATTGAGTATATGGTTATATGGTTAAGGGTCTTAATTTAAAACAGCAAAAAAAAAATGACACTGGTTAATATAAGCAAGCACAGAGTTTACTGAAAGAATGCTAAATATTTCACAGAATTCATAGTAAGATAAAAAACCTAGAATCAGTATGCAGGCAGGAACCACAGGAAGATAGAGGTTAGCATTATAGTTTACATCATGCCATTGGAACAGTCTGGTGACCACAGTGCTGGACTACGGCCATTGGATACTGGATATTGCAGCCAGAAGCCACTGTTAGAAGTCTTCCCTGTTTCTACTTCTTTGTTTTAGATTCCTAGTTCCTGGGAGGAGAACCTGATAGGTTTAGTGTTGGTTATGTATCTAAAGAGCTTCCCTGGTGGCTCAGTGGTAAAGAATTCACCTGCCAAGCAGGAGACAGAACTTTGACCCCTGGGTCAGGAAGATCCCCTGGACATGGAAATGGCAACCTACTCTAGTATTCTTTGGGTCAGACAGGACTTAGCATATAAACAGCAACAAAGATATCCAAGACCTAATTCTCCAGAACTTCTGGACATGACAAAAGCAAATTTGTAGCTGTGGTTCAGGTAAGGATCTTGTAGGGGCTTCCTCAGTGATAAAGAACCTGCCTGCCAATGCAGAAGATGCCGGTTCAATCTGTGGTTCAGGACGTTCCCTGGAGAAGGGAATGGCTACCCAATCCAGTACTATTGTTGTTATTCAGTCACTAAGTTGTGTCCGACTCTTTGCAACCCCATGGACTGCAGCATGCCAGACTTCCCCATCCTTCACTATCTCCCAGAGTTTGTTCAAATTCATGTTCATTGAGTCAGTGATGCCATTCAACCATCTCATTCTTGTCACCCCCTTCTCTTCATGTCCTCAATCATTTTCAGCATCAGGATCTTTTCCAATGAGTCAGCTATTCACATCATGTGGCCAAATATTGGAGCTTGAGCTTGAGCTTCAGCATCAGTATTCTTGCATGGAAAATCCCATGGACAGAAGAGCCTGGTGAACTACATTGCAAGAGTAGACATGACTTAGCAACTACACAATAACGACAGTGTATCAAAAAAATAGGGTTTAGGGACTTCCTTGGCCGTCCAGTGACTAAGACTTGACACTCCCTTGTCAGGGAACTAGATCCCACATGCCAAAATGAAGACCCAGTGCAGCCAAATAAATAAATAATAAAAATACATAAAAACTAGGGTTTAGAATTAGAGATAGTATCTTGCCTTTTTAGTTTCTTTATGGGGAGGCAAAGAAAGGCTTTATGTTCCTCAAACATAAAGCAAAGACTTGGGCTGGACAGTCACAAAACATATGCAAGAAAAACTCCCCGCAAAAGCAAAGCAAAAACTAAAGTCGACTACAGGTGACTTTAATCATTTTTGATGATGTTCAATAGACTACATTTTATGGGAAATTGCCTGTGAACCAGACAAGGCTCAGAGAATTTCATGGGAAAAATTCCTGGACAGAGACATACCACAGAGATATTGGTTCCCTACCACCAAAATAAAGCAAATATGGCAATAAAATAGGACACATGACATTTTGGTTTCCCCGTGCATATAAAGTTGTATTCACACTGTATTATATTAAGTATGTAATAGCATCATTTATAAAAACTGTACATATCTTAATTTTAAAATGCTTTATTGCTAAAAAGTGCTAAACATCATCTGAGCCTTCAGTGAGTTGTAATCTTTTTGCTGATAGAGGGTCTTGCCTTGATGTTGATGGCTGCTGATTGATCCGGGGTGGTGGTTGCTGACGTTTGTAGTGGCCCTGGCAATTTGTTAAGATAACAATGAAATTTTCCACACAGGCTGTCTCTTCCTTTCATGATTTCTCTGTAGCATGCAGTGATATTTTTTAAACTAATCCATTTATTTTAAATGGAGGCTAATTACTTTACAATATTATGACGGTTTTGCCATACATCGACATGAATCAGACATGGGTGTACAGGTGTCCCCCCATTCTGAACACCCCTCTCATCTCTCTCCCCACCTCATTCCTCTGGATTGTCCCAGAGCACCAGCTTTAAGGGCTCTGAAGCATGAAGTGATATTTTATAGCATATTACCCCAGAACTACTGTCAAAAATAGCATCAGTCCTCTCAAACCCTCCCACTGCTTTATCAACTAAGTTTTTGCTATATTCTAAATCTTTTGTTGTCATTTCAACCATCTTCACAGCATCTTCACCAGAAGTAGTTTTCAACTCAAGAGACCACATTTGTTGCTCATCCATGGAAGCAACTCTTCATCTGTTAGTTTTATCATGTGTTAGTCACACAGTCATGTCCGACTCTTTGTGACCCCATGGACTGAAGCCCGCCAGGCTCCTCTGTCCATTGGGATTCTCCAGGTGAGAATATTGAAGTGGGCTGCCATTCCTTTCTCCAAGGGATCTTCCCAACACAGGAATTGAATCCAGGTCTCCCGTGTTGCAGGCAGATTCTTTACTGTCTGAGCCACCAGGGAAGCCCTGTTATAAGACTGAAATTCAATCTGCACATAAAGGTTGGGCTGGTTTGCCTTTATCATGCTGCTGCTGCTGCTAAGTCACATCAGTCGTGTCTGACTCTGTGTGACCCCATAGACAGCAGCCCACCAGGCTCCCCTGTCCCTGGGATTCTCCAGGCAAGAATCTCCAGAGTGGGTTGCCATTTCCTTCTCCAGTGCATGAAAGTGGAAAGTGAAGTTGCTCAGTCGTGTCCGACTCTTCGGGACCCCATGGACTTGTAGCCTACTAGGCTCCTCCATCCATGGGATTTCCCAGGCAAGAGTACTGGAGTGGGGTGCCATTGCCCTCTCCATTGCCTTTATCATGTGATTGCTGCAAATCAGTCACATCTTCAGGCTCCACTTCTAGTTCTCTTCCTATTTCCATTGTATCTGCAGTGACTTCCTCCACTGAAGCCTTGAACTCCTCAAAGTCATTCATGAGGGTTGCATCAGCTTCTTCCAAACTCTTGTGAACTTTGATATTTTGACCTCTTCCCATGAATCATGAATGTTTTTCACGGCATCTAGAATAATGAGTAATTTCCAGAATGTTTTCAAATTACATTGCCCAGATCCATTAGAGGAAACAATGTCTATGGCAGCTGTATCCTTATGAAATGTATTTCCTAAATAAGACTTGAAATTACCTCTTGATCCGTGGCCTGCAGAATGGACCTGTGGTTGAAGCATGAAAAAAAAAATTGATCCCATTGTACATCTTCACCAGAGTTCTTGGGTTACCAGGTGCACTGTCAATGAGCAGTAGTATTTTGAGAGGAATCTTTTTTTCTGAGCAGAATTTCTTAACAATGCACTTAAAATATTCAGTAAACAATGTGGTAAAATGATATGCTCTCATCCAGATCCTGCTGTTCCATTTATAGAACACAGACACAGTAGATTTAGCATTCTTCTTCTTCTTTTTCTGGCTTCACAGTACAGCATGTGGGATCTTAAATCCCGAACCAGAGTTCAAACCCATACCCCCTGCAGTGAAAGTATGGAGTCTTAACCACCAGACCACCAGAGAAGTCCCCAGATTTTGTGTTATTCTTAAGGGCCTTAGGGTTTTCAGAGTAGTAAATGAACACTGACTTCAGTTAAAGTCACTAGCTGCATTAGCCCCTGACAAGAGAGCCAGCCTATCCTTTGAAGCTTTGAAGCCAGGCATAGACTTCTCTCCAGCTATGAAAGTCTTAGATAGAATTTTATTCCAATATAAGGATGCTTTATCTACACTAAAAATCTGTGGCTTAGTGTAGCCACTCTCATAAATTATATTGTACATCTTCTGGAAAACTTGCTGCAGCTTCTACACCAGCACTTACTGCTTCACCTTGCACTTTGATGTTATAGAGATGGCTTCTTTCCGTCAATCTCGTGAACCAACAATGGTTGGCTTCAAAATTTGATTCTTCAGCTTCCTCACTTCTCTCAATCTTTATAGAATTGAAGGGAGTTAGTGACTTGTAATGGATTTGGTTATGGCTTATGGGGAGTATTGCAGTTGGTGTGATCTTCAATCCAGACCACTAAAATGTTCTCTATTTCAGCAATAAGGGTATTTCAATTTCTTATCATCCATGTGATAAGCACAAATAGCATTAATTTCCTTCTAGAACTTTTCCTTTACATTCACAAACTGGCTAGCTTTGGGGTACAAGAAACCTAGTCTTCAGTCTATCTCAACTTTCTACACACCTTCCTCACTAAGCTTAATCATTTCTACTTTTAAAGTGAGAGGTTTTTCATTCTTCCTTTCACATGACACTTAGAGGCCATTGTAGGCTTAATTTCAATTCATAGGTCTAATTTAAATATTGCTGTGTCTTAGGGAATAGGGAGACCCAAGGAGATGGAGAGTGACATGAGAATGATCAGTCAGAACACACAAAACATTTCTTGGTTAAGTTTCACCATCTTATATGGTTGTAGCTCAGTTCAATTCAGTCATTCATTCATGTCCAACTTTTGCAACCCCATTGACCACAGCACACCAGGCCTCTCTGTCCATCACCAGCTCCTGGAGTTTACCCACACTCATGTCCATTGAGTCAGTGATGCCATCCAACCATCTCATCCTCTGCCATCCCCTTATCCCACCCTCCATCTTTCCCACCATCAGGGTCTTTTAAAATGAAAACTAGATAATACAGAGACTAAAAAAGTGAGCTCTCTTTCATCTCCCTGAGGTAATACATTTGGCAGCCATTTATGCATGCATTTACATAGAGAATGTGTTATACATAGATTACTTATAGCTTTGTCTTTACACAAAGTGTAATGCTAAACTTATTACTCGATTTCTTTTTATTTAATAACATAGCAAGGTCATTTTCCATATCAGTTCTTCCATACCACTATATAGAGAGATACATTTTTTAAAGGTTTTATAACAGTCCATTGTATGGATTAACATAATATTCTTAACCAATAGTCTCTTGATGGATATTTGGGTTTTCAATTTCTTGCTATTACATATGACAATGAAATGAATATTCTTCTACCCCATATTTCCATATTTTAATCTTCTTAATAGAGGCTAATGATGGTGTGTTAAGCTTTTGTAATCCTATTTCTGTTCATTTCTCTTATTTTTAACATCATCAAGTGCTTAATGAATTTTGAAAAGAAAATGAAACTCGCTCAGTCATGTCCGACTCTTTACAACCCCATGGACAACACAGTACATGGAATTCTACAGGCAGTATCATAACATCTAGCAAGTCTAGCAAATTAAGATTAGTAAAGGTGTAACACGTCTGATAATGGCAATAGTATGAGAGCTTGTATAGTAAACAAGCACTTTCTTCTACTATTGGCACCAGTGTTTTCTCTATCATCTTTTAAATGGGAATTTAATGATGTCTATCAAAATTTGGCTCAGCAATTCCAGTTGAAATTTATCCTACTCTTGCGAAAGTCACTCAGTCAAGTCTGACTCTTTGTGAGCCCATGGACTATACAGTCCATGGAATTCTCCAGGCCAGAATACTGGAATGGGTGGCCCTCCCTTCTCCAAGGCATCTTCCCAACCCAGAGATAAAACCCAGGTCTTCCTCTTTGCAGGCAGATTCTTTAACAGCTGAGCCACAAAGGAAGGCCAGTGAAATTTGATATTACCTTTTTAATCCCTACATCATGTCTTCTTTATTTTCAACTTGTAAATGGATGCAGAGAGATGTTAGACTTTATTTACAAATAAAAATAAACCCCAAGACTGTTTTCTGAATTTCCAGTTACTATCAAATTAACACTTGGAGGTAAATATTTTACATGACTTTTGTTTTGTTGTTATTTTTAACATTTTTTCCATGAGGCATTTTTTTTTATTTTGTGCCTTCCCTTCTACTTTTTTTAAAATAAATTTATTTATTTTAATTGGAGGCTAATTACTTTACAATATAGTAGTGGTTTTGCCATACATTGACATGAATCTGCCAAGGGTATACATGTGTTCCCCATCCTGAAACCACCCTCCCACCTCCCTCCCATCCCATCCGTCTGGGTCATTCCAATGCACCAGCCCCAAGCACCCTGTCTCATGCATAGAACCTGGACTGGTGATCCGTTTCATATATGATAATATACATGTTTCAATGCCATTCTCCATGAGAGCATTCATTATCCATCTGTTGCGTTTATATTATTGCAGTTTCTTTTTTAATTTATTTTTTAATTGTAGGATAAATACTTTACAGAATTTTGTTGTTTTCTGTCACGTCAAAATGAATCAGCCATAGGTACGGATGTGTCCCCTCCCTCTTCAACCTTCCTTCGATCTCCATCTCCATCCCCACCCCAGATTGGTATAGAGCCCCTATTTGAATTCCCTGAGATATACAGAAAATTCCCATTGGCTATATATTTTACATATTGTACTGTAAGTTTTCATTTTACTCCCTCCATACATATTACACTTCCTCCGACTCCTCATGTCTGTAAGTCTGTTCACTATGTCTGTTTCTCCATTGCTGCCCTACAAATACATTTTTCAGTACCATCTTTACAGATTCTGCATGTATGCATTAGAATACAATATTTATCTTTCTCTTTCTGACTTATTTCACACTGTATAATAGGCTCTAGGTGTGTCCACCACATTAGAACTGACTCAAATGTGCTCCTTTTTATGGCTGAGTAATATTCAATTGTGTATATGTACCACAAATTCTTTATCCATTCATCTGTTGATGGACATCTAGCTTGTTTCATGTTCTAGCTACTGTAAATAGTGCTGCAATGAACACTGGGGAATTTGTGTTTTTTCAAGTTTGGTTTCCTCAGGGTATATGCCTAGGAGTGGGATTGCTGGGTCATATGGTGGTTTTATTCCTAGATTTTAAGGAATCTCCATACCATCTTCCACAGTGACTGTATCAATTTACATTCCCACCAACAGTGCGAGAGGGTTCCCTTTTCTCCACACCATTTCCAGCATTTATTGTCTGTAGATTTTTTGATGATGGCCATTCTGACCAGTGTGAGGTGATATCTCATTGTAGTTTTGATTTGTATTTCTCTATCAATGAGCAATGCTTTTGAACTGTGGTGTTGGAGAAGACTCTTGGGAGTCCATTGGACTGCAAGGAGATCAAACAAGTCAATCCTAAAGGAAATTGGTCCTGAATATTCACTGGAAGGACTGTTGCTGAGGCTGAAACTCCAATACTTTGGCCACCTGATGGGAAGAACTGACTCATTGGAAAAGACTCTCATGCTGGGAAAGATTGAAGGCAGGAGAAGAGGACGACAGAGGATGAGATGGCTGGATGGCATCACTGACACAATGGACATGAGTTTGAGTAAGCTCTAGGAGTTGGTGATGGACAGGGAAGCCTGGCATTCTGTAGTCCATGGGGTCATAAAGAGTTGGACACAACTGAGTGACTGAACTGAACTGAGAAATGAGCGATATTGAGAATATTTTTATGTGTTTGTTAGTCATCTGTATGTCTTCTTTGGAGAAAGGTCTGTTAAGGTCTTTTGCCCACTATTTGATTGGATTGTTTGTTTTTCTGGTATTGAGTTGTGTGAGCTGCTTGTATATTTTGGAAATTAATCCTTTGTCAGTTGTTTCATTTGCTATTATTTTTTCCCATTCTGAGGGTTGTCTTTTCACCTTGTTTATAGTTTTATTAGCTGTGCAAAAGCTTTTAAGTTTAATTAGGTCCCACTTGTTTACTTTTGCTTTTATTTCCCTTATTCTAGGAGGATCTTGCTTTCAATTATGTCATCAAGTGTTCTGCCTGTGTTTTCCTCTAGGAATTTTATAGCTTTTGGTTTTAAATTTAGCCATTTAATTCATTTTGATTTATCTTTGTGTATGGCTGAAGGAAGTGTTCTAATTTTATTCTTTTACATGTAGCTGTTCAGTTTCCACAGCACCATTTACTGAAGAGGCTGTCTTTGCCCCATTATATATCCTTTACTCCTTTGTCAAAAATAAGGTACCCATAGGTGCATGGATTTATTTCTGGGCTTTATATCTTATTCCATTGGTCTATATTTCTCTTTTTATGCCAGTACCATGCTGTCTTGATGACTGTACCTTTGTAGTATAATCTGAAGTCAGGAAGGTTGATTAGTCCAGCTGCATTCTTCTTTCTCAAGATTGCTTTGGTTATTCAGGGTCTTTTGTGTTTCCATATAAATTGTGAAATTATTTGTCCTAGTTCTGTAAAAAATGACATTGGTAATTTTATAGGGATCATGTTGAACCTGTAAGTTTCAATTGGTAGTACAGTCATTTTCACAATATTGATTCTTCCTACCCAGGGACATGGAAAATCTCTTCATCTGTTTATATCATTTTTCATTTATATCATTAGTGTCTTATAATTTTCTTTATACAGTTCTTTTTTCTTCTTAGGACGTTTATTCCTAGATATTTTATTCTTTTTGTTGCAATAGTGAATGAGATTGATTTCTTAATTTCTTATTCCAATTTTTCATTATTATTATTCATTATTTCTGTGTATTGATTTTGTATCCTGTGACTTCGCTAAACTCACTGATAAGCTGTAGTAGTTTTCTGATAGTATCTTTTGGGTTTCCCATTTATCGTATCATGTCATCTGCAAACAGTGGGAGCTTTACTTCTTGTTTTCCAATCTGGATTGCTTTTATTGCATTTCTGTCTCTGACTGCTGTATCTATGAATTCAAAACTATACTGAATACCAGCAGTGAGAGTGGACACCCTTGTCTTCTTCCTGATCTTTGGGGGAATGCTTGCAGTTTTTCACCACTGAGAATAATGTTTCCTGTGGGCTTATCATATATAGCCTTATCATATGTTGAGGTAGGTTCCTTCTTTGCCCATTTTCTGAAGAATTTTAACCATAAATGCGTGCTGAATTTCATTAAAGGCTTTTTCTGAAACTATTGCGATGATCTTCAAGAAAGCTAGAGATACCAAGGGAACATTTCATGCAAAGATGGGTTCGGTAAACAACAGAAAGGGTGTGGACTTAACAGAAGCAGAAGATATTAAGACGAGGTGGCAAGAATACACAGGAGAACTGTACAAAAAAGATTTTCACAACTCAGATACTCGTGATGGTGTGACCACTCACCTAGAGCCAGACATCCTGGAATGTGAAGTCAAGTGGACCTTAGGAAGCATCACTATGATCAAAGCTAGAGGAGGTGATGGAACATCAGTTGAGTTATTTCAAATCCTAAAAGATGATGGTGTGAAAATGTTGTATTCAATATGCAGGCAAATTGGAAAAAACTCAGCAGTGGCCACAGGACTGGAAAAGGTCAGTTTTCATTCCAATCTCAAAGAAAGGCAACGACAAAGCATGTTCAAACTACTGCACAATTGCACTCATCTCACACACTAGTAAAGTAACGCTCAAAATTCTTCAAGCCAGGCTTCAACAATAGTGAATTGGGAACTTCCAGATGTTCAAGCTGGTTTTAGAAAAGGCAGCGGAACCAGAGATCAAATAACCAACATCTGACGGATCACTGAAAAACCAAGAGAGTTCCAAAAAAACCACATCTATTTCTTCTTTATTGACTATGTCAAAGCTTTTGACTGTGTACATCACCAAAAACTGAAAAATTCTTCAAGAGATGGGAATACCAGACCACCTGACCTGCCCCTTGAGAAACCTGTACGCATGTTAGGAAGCAACAGTTAGAACTGGACATGGAACAACAGACTGGTTCCAAATAGGAAAAGGAGTATGTCAAGGCTGTACATTGTCACCCTGCTTATTGAACTTATATGCAGAGTACATCATGAGAAACGCTGGGCTGGAGGAAGCACAAGCTGGAATTAAGATTGCTGGGAGAAATATCAGTAACCTCAGATATGCAGATTACACCACCCTTATAGCAGAAAGTGAAGAAGAACTAAAGAGCCTCTTGATGAAAATGAAAGAGGAGAGTGAAAAAGTTGGCTTAAAGCTCAACATTCAGAAAAAAAAAAAAAGATCATCACATCCAGTCCCATCACTTCATGGCAAATAGATGGGGAAACAGTGAAAACAGAGTCAGACTTTATTTTTTCAGCTCCAAAATCACTGCAGATGGTGATTGCAACCATGAAAGCAAAAGTTGCTTGCTCCTTGGAAGGAAAGTTATGGCCAACCTGGACAGTATATTAAAAAGCAGAGACATTACTTTGCCAACAAAGTTCTGTCTAGTCAAGGCTAAGGTTTTTCCAGTAGTCATGTATGGATGTGAGAGTTGGGCCATAAAGAAAGCTGAGCACCAAAGAACTGATGCTTTTTAACTGTGGTGTTGGAGAAGACTCTTGCGAGGCCCTTGGACTACAAGGAGATCCAACAAGTCCATCCTAAAGGAAATCAGTCCTGAGAGTTCATTGGAAGGACTGATCTTGAAACTGAAACTGCAATACTTTGGCCATCTGATACGAAGAGCTGACTCATTTTCAAAGACCTTGAATCTGGGAAAGATTGAAGGCGGGAAAAGGGAATGACAGGGGATGAGATCGTTGGATGACATCACTGACTCAATGGACATGGGTTTGAGTAAACTGCAGGAGTTGGTGATGGACAGAAAGGCCTGGTGTGCTGCAGTCCATGTGGTCGCAATCAGTAGGACACGACTGAGCTATTGAACTGATTCTGATGATCATATAATTTTTATCTTTCAGTTTGTTAATATAGTTTATCACACTGATTGATTTCTGTATCAAGAGGAATCCTTGCATTCCTGTAATAAACCTAACTTCATCATGGTGTATGAGCTTTTCAATGTTTTGTTAAATTTTGTTTGCTAGAATTTTGTTGAGGATTTTTGTATCTATGTTCATGAGTGGTATTGGCCTGTAGTTTTTTTTTTTTTTTCTGTGTTGTGTTTGTCTGGTTTTGATATTAGGGTGATTATGGCCTCATAGAATGAGTTTGAAAGTGTTCCTTCCTCT
>ML660679.1:3474795-3543629 GCA_007570785.1 Antilocapra americana | reverse complement strand
ACAGACAAACAATTAATCTCAAAAATATACAAACAACTCCTGCACCTACATTCTAGAAAAATAAACAACCCAATTAAAGAGTGGGCCAAAGAACTTAACAGACATTTCTCCAAAGAAGATATAAAAATGGCTAACAAACACATGAAAAGATGCTCAACATCACTCATTATCAGAGAAATGCAAATCAAAACCACAATGAGGTACCACTTTACACCAGTCAGATTGGCTGCCATCCAAAAGTCTACAAGCAATAAATGCTGGAGAGGATGTGGAGAAAAGGGAACCCTCTTACACTGTTGGTGGGAATGCAAACTAGTACAGCCACTATGGAAAACAGTGTGGAGGTTCCTTAAAAAGCTGCAAATAGTCCTGCCATATGACCCAGCAATCCCACTGCTGGGCATATACACCGAGGAAACCAGAATTGAAAGAGCCACGTGTACCCCAATGTTCATTGCTGCATTGTTTACAATAGTCAAGACATGGAAGCAACCTAGATACCCATCAACTGACGAATGGATAAGAAAGCTGTGGTACATATACACAATGGAATATTACTCAGCATTAAATAAAATTCATTTGAAGCAATTCTACTCAGATGGACGAAACTGGAGCCCATTATCCAGAGTGAAGTAAGCCAGAAGCAAAAACAACAATACAGTATATTAACGCATATATGTGGAATTTAGAAAGATGGTAACGAGAACCCAACATGCGAGACAACAAAAGGAACGCAGATGTATAGATTAGACTCGTGGACTTTGTGGATGAGGGTAAGGGTGGGATGATATGGGAGAAGGGCATTGAAGCATGTTAATTGTCATGTGTCTAATCAATCGCCAGCCCAGGATTGATGCTCGGGACTGGTGCAGCGAGATTTCCTGGGGGGGGAGGGAGGAGGGAGGGAGGTTCCGGAGAGGAAGCATATGTAAACCCATGGTGATATCATGACAATGTATGGCAAAAACAATAAAAAAAAGAAAGTTCTCAGTCATGTCTGACTCTTTGCGAACCCATAGACTATAAAGTCCATGGTATTCTCCAGGCCAGAATACTGGAGCCTTTCCCTTCTCCAGGGGATCTTCCCAATCCAGGGATCGAACCCAGGTCTCCTGCATTGCAGACGGATTCTTTACCAGCTGAGCCACAAGGGAAGCCCAAGAATATTAGAGTGGGTAAGCTATCCCTTCTCCAGGGGCAGTAGTTATATAGAGCTCTCATATTGGACAGCACAGATATAGAACATTTCCCTTTATGTAGAAAATGCTGATCTGCATGAATTGTTTCCCTTTTGCCCTCCCCGCTTCCTCCCTCCCACCCTCTCATTCCTCCATCTCTGATACAGAAGCATCTCATTGCTCTGAAAAATTCCCTATGCTCCAACTATTCATCCTTTCTCCTTTCTTCAAAACCAGGCAACCACTGATCTTTCTATTGTTTCCATCAGTTCAGTTCAGTTGCTCAGTCATGTCCGACTCTTTGTGACCCAATGAATTGCAGCATGCCAGGCTTCCCTGTTCATCACCAACTCCCGGAGTCCACCCAAACCCATGTCCATCAAGTTGGTGATGCCATCCAGCCATCTCATCCTCCGTCGTCCCCTTCTCCTCCTGCCCCCAATCCTTCCCAGTATCAGGGTCTTTAACAATGAGTCAGCTCTTCGCATCAGGTGGCCAAAGTATTGGAGTTTCAGCTTCAACATCAGTCCTTCCAACAAACACCCAGGACTGATCTCCTTTAGGATGGACTGGTTGGATCTCCTTGCAGTCCAAGGGACTCTCAAGAGTCTTCTCCAACACCACAGTTCAAAAGCATCGTCTTCTGTGCTCAGCTTTCTTCACCATCCAACTTTCACATCCATACATGACTATTTGATAAACCATAGCCTTGACCAGATGGACCTTTGTTGACAAAGTAATGTCTCTACTTTTAAATATGCTATCTAGGTTGGTCATAA
Organism: Antilocapra americana; assembly: GCA_007570785.1. Classification (NCBI taxonomy): domain Eukaryota; kingdom Metazoa; phylum Chordata; class Mammalia; order Artiodactyla; family Antilocapridae; genus Antilocapra; species Antilocapra americana. The sequence continues at coordinate 3,541,672 of ML660679.1, read as the reverse complement.
CTTTCCTTCCAAGGAGTAAGTGTCTTTTAATTTCATGATGGCAACCACCATCTGCAGTGATTTTGGAGCCCCCCAAAATTAAGTCTGACATATTGTTTCCATAGTTTTGTCTTTTCCAGATTGTCATATAGTTATAATTACATAGTATGTAGCCTTTTAAGATTGGTTTCTTCTTTTTTAATTAAAAACAATTTTTTTTGCCCCACCACACAGTATGTGGTATCTTACTTCCCTGTCCAAGGATCAAATCCAGGCCACATGTAGTGGAAGTACAGAGTCTTAACCACTGGATCACTGGGGAATTCTCTCAGATTGGCTTCTTTCAGGTGACATTATGCTTGTAAGCTTCCATCATGCTTTTTTCATGGCTTCATACCTCATTTCTTCTTATCAGAGAATAATATTCTATTGCGTGACTGCATCACAATTTGTTTTTCCATTCACCTACTGAAAAACATCTTGGTTGCCTCCAATTTGACATTTATAAGTAAATCTTCCATAAATACCCCTGTGTACATTTTTATATGAATATAATTAACAATGCATTTGGATCAGTCCCAAACAGCATGAATGCTAAAATATGGCAAGACTATGTTTAGCTTTGTAAGAAATTTTCAAACTGTCTTCCAAAGTGGCTATACCATTTTACATCTCCACCAGGAATGAAGGAGAGTCCCTGTTGCTCCATATCCTAACCAGCATTAGATGTCATTACAGGTTTGGATGCTGGTCATGCTAGTAGGTATGTAGTAGTATAACACTGATATTTTAATTTATAATTCTCTAATAACATATGACGTGGAGCATCTTTTCATATGTGCCATCTCTATATTTACTTTGATATTCTGTCTTGCTGCTGCTGCTGCTGCTGTGTCACTTCAGTCATGTCCGACTCTGTGTGACCCCATAGACAGCAGCCCACCAGGCTCTGCTGTCCCTGGGATTCTCCAGGCAAGAACACTGGAGTGGGATACCATTTCCTTCTCCAATGCGTGAAAGTGAAGTTGCTCAGTTGTGTCCAACTCGTAGCGACCCCATGGACTGCAGCCTACCAGGCTCCTCCATCCACAGGATTTTCTAGGCAAGAGTACTGGAGTGGCTTGCCATTGCCTTCTCCAGAGAAACTGTCCACCAGCTTTTAAATTGGGTTGTCCATTTGTCGTTGTTGAGGTTTAAGGGTTCTTTATATGTTGTGAATACAGTTCCTTTATCAGATGTGCTTTTGCAAATATTTTCTCCCTCGGTATGGCTTGTCTTTGCATTATCTTAACAGAGAATCTTTTGCAGAGTAGCTTTTCACTTTAATGACATCCAACCTAGCTATTTTTCCTTTCATGGAGCATGCTTTTAGCATTGTATCTAAAGACTCATTGCTAAACTCAGGGTTACCTAGATTTTCCCTTCTATCATCTCCTAGAAGTTTTATATTTTTGCATTTTACATTTTGGTTTATGATTCATTTTTAATCAATTTTCATAAAAAATGCAAGTTCAGTGTCTAGATTCACTTTCCTGAATGTGAATCTGCAGCTGTTAAGCCGCATTTGTTGAAGAGAATATTATTTTCCACCGGATTGCCTTTGCTCCTTTGTCAACAATTAGTTGCTTATATCTGTATGGGTCTATTTCTGGGCTCTTTGGTCCATTAAATTGATTTGTCTATTCTTTTAACAATACCACACTGTCATGATTACTGTGGCTTTAGAGTAAGTCTTGAATTAGAGGATTTTCAGTCCCCCAACTGTGTTCATTTTGTGTTGAACTGGTTATTCTGGATCTTTTGCCTTTCCATATAAACTTTACGACCAGTTTGTTGCTATCCACAAAGTAAATTGCTGGGATTTTATTGGGATTGAGTTGAATCTATAGATTACATTAGGGATAACTAACACCTTAACAGTATCAAGTCATCCTGTACAAGAGCATGGAATATCTCTCCATTTATTTAGACCTTTTGATTTCTTTCATCAGTTTTCCTTATTTAGACCTTATAAAATTTTATCAGATTTATACCTAAGTATTTTAATTTTTCCTGCTAACATAAATGATATTATGCTTTTTATTGTTAAATTCCAAATTTATACTGCTGACATATAGGAAAGTAACAGACTCTCATATATTAACCTTGGGCTTTGTACCCTTGCAACAATTGCTTATTAGCTCCACATAGGCTTTTTGGTTAACTTTTTTGGTATTTTGTAAATGGACAATAATATCATCTGCAAACAAAGGGAGTTTATTCCCTTCTTCTCATTCTGTACACATTTCCCTTACTTTCTTATTACATTAGATAGGACTCACAGTATAATTTGGATAAAGAGTAGTGAGAGGGCACATACCTGCTTTGTTGTCCATCTTAGGGGGGGGCATCTATTTATAATTTCTCATCATTAAGAATGATGTTAATTGTAGTCATTTTGCAGATTTTTTTTTACCAAGTTGAAGAAATTTCCCGTTTCTGGTTTACTTAGAGTTTACCATGAAAGGGTGCAGTATCTTGCTGAATGCTTTTATTGCATCTATTACTGTGATCATATGATTTTTCTTCTTTACCTGTAAATGTAACGGATTACATTATTTGACTTTAAAATTTTGAACTTCCCTTGGATATCTAGAATACACTCTGAGTTTTGGAGTATAATCCTTTTTATACATAGCTGGATTTGATTTCTAATATTTTGCTGAGGATTTTTGAATCTATGCTCATGAGAGAGATAGATTGGTGGGTTTTGTTTCTTATAATGTCTGTGCCTGGTTTAGGTATTAGATAATTCTGACTCTCATAAAATGCATTCAGAGGTGTTCACTCTGCATCTATTTTTTGGAGCAGACTGTAGAGAATTGGTATCATTTGTTTCTTAGATGTTTGGTGAAATTCAATAGTGAAACCATTTGGTATGGAGACACAAAAGACCCCAAACAGCCAAAGCAATCTTGAAAAAGAAAAATGGAGCTAGAGGAATCAGGTTCTCTGACTTCAGACTATGCTACAGAGCTACAATCATCAAAACAGTATGATATTGGCACAAGAATAGAGATGTAGATCAATGGAACAGGATAGAAAACCCAGAAATAAGCCCATGCACCTACGGTCAATTAATTTATGACAAAGGAGTCAGGGCTATGCAATGTTGGAAAGACAGTCTCTTTGATGGATGGTGATGGGAAAACTGGACAGTTACATGTAGAAAAATGAAATTAGATCATTCCTTAACTCCATACACAGAAATAGGCTCAAAAGAGATTAAAGACCTAAATGCTAGACCAGATACTGTAAAACTCTTGGAGGAACACAGGCAGAACATTCTCTGATATAAATCACGCAACATCTTTTTTAATCCATCTCCCTGAATAATGGAAATAAAAGCAAAAATAAACAAATGGGACCTACTTAAACTCAAAAGATTTTGCACAAAAAAGGAAACAATAAACAAAACAAAAAGACAACCCACAGATTGGGTGAAAGTATTTGCAAACAATGTGACTGATAAGGGATTAGTCTCCAAAATTTATGAACAGTTTATGACATTTAATAGTATCAAAACAAACAACCCACTCAAAAAAATGGGCAGACACCTGAATAGACATTTCTCTAAAGAGGACATACAGATGGCCAATAGGCACATGAAAGATGTTAAAAATTACTAGCTATTAGAACAATGCAAATCAAAACCACAATGAGATATCACCTCACACCAGTCAGAATGGCTATCATCAAAAAATCCATAAATAACGAATGCTGGAGAGGGTGTGGAGAAAAGGGAACCCACCTACACTGTTGGTGGGGATATAAATTGGTACAGCCACTATGGAGAACAATATGGAGGTTCCTTAAAACACTAAAGTTAGAACTACCATATGACCCTGCAATCCCACTCCTGGGCATATATACAGAGAAAATATGGCCCCAAAAGATACATGTACCCCAATGGTCATTGCAGCACTGTTTACAATGGCCAAGACATGGAAACAACCTAAATATTCATGCACAGAGGAATGGATAAAGAAGATGTGGTACATATATACAATGGAATATTCAGTTCAGTTCAGTTGCTCAGTCATGTCCGACTCTTTGAGACCCCTATGAATCGCAGCACTCCAGGCCTCCCTGTCCATCACCAAAACCTGGAGTCCACCCAAACCCATGTCCATCAAGTTGGTAATGCCATCCAGCCATCTCATCCTCTGTTGTCCCCTTCTCCTTCTGCCCTCAGTCCTTCCCAGCATCAGGGTCTTTTCCAATGAGTCAACTCTTCGCATTAGGTGGCCAAAGTATTGGAGTTTCAGCTTCAACATCAGCCCTTCCAATGAACACCCAGGACTGATCTCCTTTAGGATGGACTTGTTGGATCTCATTGCAGTCCAAAGGATTCTCAAGAGTCTTCTCCAACACCACAGTTCAAAAGCATCAATTTTTTGGTGCTCAGTCTTTTTCACTGTCCGACTCTCACATCCATACATGACTATTGGGAAATGGAATATTACTCAGCCATTAAAAAGAATGAAATAAGGCCATTTGCAGCAACATGGATGAACCTAGAGAGTGTCAGACCAAGTGGAGCAAGTTAGACAGAGAAGGAGAAACATCATATGACATCCCTTATATGTGGAATCTAAAAAAGAAATGATACTAATGAACTTACTTAAAAAACAGAAAGAGCACCGAGGAAACTAGAATTGAAAGAGACACGTGTACCCCAATGTTCATCGCCGCATTGTTTACAATGGCCAGGACATGGAAGCAACCTAGATGTCCATCAACTGACGAATGGATAAGAAAGCTGTGGTACATATACACAATGGAATATTACTCAGCATTAAAAAAAAATCATTTGAAGCAGTTCTACTCAGGTGGATGGAACTGGAGCCTATTATCCAGAGTGAAGTAAGCCAGAAGGAAAAACAACAATATAGTATACTAACGCATATATATGGAATTTCGAAAGATGGTAACGAGAACCCTGCCTGCGAGACAGCAAAAGGAACGCAGATGTATAGAACGGACTCGTGGACTCTGTGGAAGAGGGCAAGGGTGGGATGATATGGGAGAATGGCATTGAAATATGTTAATTATCATATGTGAAATCAATCGCCAGCCCAGGGTTGATGCTCGGGGCTGGTGCACTGAGATGTCCCAGGGGGAGGGAATCGGGAGGGAGGAGGGAGGGGGGTTCTGGAGGGGGAGCATATGTAAACCCATGGTGGTTTCATGTCATTGTATGGCAAAACCAACACAATAAAGTAAAGAAAATTAAAAAAAAAACAAAAAACAGAAAGAGACTCGCAGAGAATTTGAAAACAAACTCATAGTGGCAGGGGGGAAGGGATAATGAAGGACTTTTGGAAGGTCATGTACACACTGCTATATTTATAATGGATAACCAATAAAAACATACTATTGTATAGCACATGGAACTCTGCCCAATATTAAATGCCTGCCTGGATGGGAGGCGGGTAAGAGGGTGGATGGATACATGTATATATATGGCTGAGTCCCTTCACTGTTCACCTGAAACTATCACAACATTGTTAATTGGCTATACCCCAATACAATATGTTTTTGGTGTTAAACTTTTTTATTAAAAAAATAGTGAAACCGTTTGGGCCTGGTGTTTTCTGTTTTGGCAGGCTATTAATTACTGATTTCAATTTCTTTAATGGTTATAGATTTACTCAGATTATCTATTTCCCCTTGTGTTAGTGTTGGCAGATTTTGTCTTTCAAAGAATTGGTCCATTTCATCTTTTATCAAATTAGTGGTTGTAGAGTTGTTCAAAATATAGTTGACCCTTGAGCAATATAGAGGTTAGGGATACTGATTCATTGTGCAGTCAGAAATTCATGCACAACTTTATAGTAGGCCCTCCACATTCATGGTTCTGCATCCAAGATTCAGTCAACTGTGGATCATGTAATGCTGTTGTATTTATTGGAAAGAATTTTCCATGGCTCAAACCAGTGTCATTCAATGGTCAACTGTATTTTTTAATTATCATTTTACTGTCCATGGGATCAGTAGTGCTGGTTTCTCTTTCATTTCTGACAGCAGTAATTTTGTGTCTCCTCCCTTTATTTTCATTTATTTATTCATTTTTACCGTAACCAGCCTTGATTTTAATGGCAGAACCCTGGTACCTGGAAGCACCTCACCTAGCCTCTCAGTGGAGTGGGAAGGGGCAGGGAATTGGAACTCAGAGGCTCACATCTTAGACAAGGGCTGATAGCAAGCCTAGGGAGAGGTTACATGGCTGTGGAGAGTCCCTAAGTGCAGGTTTTCAGCCATGAACATGCCCCTGGCCCTGCGTAAGATGGAGACATTGGCAGCATCACAGAGGTGCTCCTTGGATGGGATCTCCAGTACCACTGGAATGCAGTGCCAGAGGGCATCAAGTGCATGCCTGCACCATCTCTGCAATGTACTGGTTGATAAGGATGCAGCTCATGTCATCCCCGGAGAAGGCAACGGCACCCCACTCCAGTACTCTTGCCTGGAAAACTCCATGGATGGAGGAGCCTGGTTGGCTGCAGTTCATGGGGTCGCTAAGAGTTGGATACAACTGAGCGGCTTCACTTTCACTTTTCATTTTCATGCATTGGAGAAGGAAATGGCAACCCACTCCAGTGTTCCTGACTGGAGAATCCCAGGGACGGGGGAGCCTGGTAGGCTGCCATCTATGGGGTCGCACAGAGTTGGACACGACTGAAGAGACTTAGCAGCAGCAGCAGCAGCAGGAGCATGTCATCCTGGTTTACAAACTGCCGGAAAGTGTCTTCAGTTTCACTGATGGTAGTATCTTTCTCCATCACCAGGAATTTTGGGTGGCAGTTCTTGTTAAGCACCCCTATGCCACCCAGCAGGAAGCCAGTCATGGTGTCCTCATCTCCCATCACTGCCATTAGCTTCCCCCTCCCCGCCATCCTCACAGTCAGCAATACTTTAAACATTTTACCTTATTCTCTTTTTGTTTGGATAGTTTCTGAAGGTAAGTCCAGTTGAATTGTTCTTATTCCTCTATAGGTAAGGCATTATTTTCTCTGGCTTCTTTCAAGATTTTCCTTCTATCTTTGATTTTTTTTTCAGTTTGAATATGATATGTTTACATATCAATATTGGGGAGTATTTATCCTGTTTGTTGTTCTCTGAGCTTCCTGGATCTGTGGATTGGTGTCTGTCTTTTATTTTTGGAAAATTCTCAGCCTTTAAAACTTCAAATATTTCTTCTGTTTCTTTCCCTCTTTCTGTTCCTTTTGGTATTGATATTACATATATGTACTGTTTGTAACTGTCCCACAGTCCTTGAACATTCTGCTCAGCCTTTTTCATTCTTTTCTGTTTGTTTCTCAGTTTTGAAAGTTTTTATTGATATATCCTTAAGTTAACTGATTCTTTTCTTTATGAATCCATCAAACACATTCATCATTTCTGTTTCAGTGTTTTTTATTTCTATCATTTTCTTTTGACTCTTTCTTAAAGTTCCACCTCTCTTACCTTCCCTATCTTTTCTTGCATTTGTCTACTGTTTTCTTGAGAACACTTGGCATATTAATCATAGTTATTTTAAATTCTCAGTCTGAAAATAAATAAATAAATAAATAAATAAATAAATAAATAAATAAATAAATTCTCAGTCTGATAATTCTGAACTCTCTGCCATATCTGAGTCTGGTTGTGATTCTTCCTTTGTTCATTCAGATTGTGCTTTTTGTCTTGTTGTATGACTTGAGATTTTTTAAAAAACTGAAAGCCAAACATGATGTATTGGGTAAAAGGATCGGAGGGAGTGTGAGGTTTAAATTTATCTGACTAGGAAGGGGTAGGCTGTGTGCACTTTTGGCTGTAATTGTGATGTCAGAGGATAAAATCTCCTCTAGTATTATGGCTTTTTCTCTCTTTGTCTCTCCAGTTTGGAGGGCAGGAGTTTGCCAAGGAGCTCCATTGTCTGATAAATCCAAGAACTGTTGATTTTTCCCTTGAGAACAGTTGTTTTCTTGTTGTGGGTACTTCTAAGCTCTTTATATGTCAGACCTAAAACTGGAAGTCAGAAACATCTCTTAAGAGCAGACTTTCTATTCTGACTTAACAAGTGGATTTCAGTTGCAACCTTTTAATGTGGGAGGGGAGTTGGCCTTAAATTTTCAATTTAATTCATACTATCTGTATTCTCCAATGTATTGTTGATCGCAGGTTTTGGCTTGCTGCTGTTGAGTTCTAGATTGCCAATGGTGCATGTTAATCTTTGAAGAATATATTTTGACTTTTAGGTCATGATAAATTATTCTGAAAATTTGCTCCCCCAAGTCCCCTAGTATTTGGCAGCATCAACTATCTCAGCATTGGAGACAAATGACTGAGCCTCTGAATTTCCAATCATCTTTTTAGTTCCTTCAGTCTTAATCATGACCATATATCCAAGATTTACTTAATTAAGGTCTGAAAGCTCTTGCTTCCATTTGAAATTGCAATATCTAGGCATTTGGGATATTTAGGTCTTCCCTGATGGGTCAGCAGGTAAAGAATCCACCTGCAATGCAGGAGACATAGGAGATGTAGGTTCAGTCCCTGAACGGGAAGATCCCCTGGAGGAGTAAATGGCAACCCATTCCAGTATTCTTGCCTGGTAAATCCCATGGACAGAGAAGCCTGGTAGCTACAGTCCATGGGGTTGCAGAGAGTCAGACATGACTGGAGCAACTTAGCACACAGGCATTTGGGATAGAATTGGAAATCGTTTTTTAGCCTGGTTCGCTCTATTCTGTTGTTTTGGTAAACAGTTTCTGCCTCATGGTAAGAGGTCTTTGCTGTGGAATGAATTGTGTACCCCTAAAGTCGTATGTTGACTTTGGTCAACATGAAGTCATAAGCAGGACAACCCCCCCAACCTCCTGTCATGAGACTGTATTGGAGATAAGGCCTTTAAGGAGGTGAGAAAGGTCAAATGAGGTCATCAGGGTGGAGCTCTAATCTGATAGAATTGGTGACTTTATAAAAAAGGAAGAAACTCTAGAGATTCACCTCATCTCATCTCATCCCATACCCCCACCCACCCCACCAGCAAGAAGGTGGCCTTCTGCAAGATAGAAAGAGCCCTCACTAGACACTGAATCTGCCCAAATTTCGATCATGGACCAGCCTCCAAAACCTTTGAGAGAAAAAAAAATATTGTTTAAGTCACCTAGTATATGGCCCTAGAAGACCAAGACAGTTCTTTGTTGACTAATGTAACTGGGTTTACTGAGAAGTTTCAGCTTGGTGGAATCTGAAAATAAAGTGGCTGCAGTGTTGCCAGTTACTGTACCGTCTTCTCTAGGGGATTGTTGAATCTCCCTTTCCAGTACAGCAATATGATCTCATGAAGATTCCCTAGTTTTGTGGCCACTTTGGAGTGTTAAAATTTGGTTTGAATTAAAGCATTAACTTCCAAGTTTTTAAAAAATCTTATCTTCTTTCCTTATCTTCAGGTGAGGCTTGAGTGGCAGTCCTGACTATGGGGTTTGAGATGAAAGAGCAGGGTCTGGCTCTGAGATACTTCCTTCCTATTTTTAAACAAGAATTATTTTTGGCCACACCACACCACATGTGGGATCTTAGTTCCCTGACCAGGGATCAAACCTGGATCCCCTGCATTGAAACCATGGGATCTTAACCACTGGACCACCAGGGAAGTCCCCTTCCTCTCTCTTTAAACTTAATCCTCACTGTGGCTATGCCAGCTTCACTCATGTTGACAGGCTAAAGATTCCCTCTGTGCAACAATGCCTAAATACCAATCTGCTTGTTGGACATACATTGAGGTTCTTCATGAGTCTCCAAGAAGCCTTACTCCTTTGCTGCTCTCTGACAGAAGAGGTCCCCATGTAGCAGAACACCCTATTGCCTCTTGTTGCTAAGGTGCCTCATCTGATAGTCAACCTCCTTGATTCGGCTATTAGCAAACTTGCCCTAGCCAGGTAATCCTGGCCATGACCACTGGAAATTCCTACATTTCCCCATGTTAAAAGGAGGGGATTCAGGCCACTCATTGCCTCCCTGTCTCCTCAGCCATCCATCTGTGCTTAATCCTCTTCTTCCTTCTAACATAAGCACACAAATGAAACTCTACACTATGTTTAAGATTTTAATCTATATTCAAAGAAATCTTTAGGAATAATGAAGACTCCTTAAAACGGAGACCAATTAATGACCTGGTGGACTCACTTTTGTAAATATTACCTTATCCTCTAATTCTTATATTGTTATTCAACATCCACAGGATAAATCTTTTGCTTCATTCAATAAATATTTTCTGAGCACCCAAGGTGCGCAAGGCATGTAAATAAAAATGTCCAAGACTGTTCCTACCTTCAAGATATCTAAGGAGGGGCTTCCCTGGTAGCTCAGTGGTGAAGAGTCTGCTTGTCAATGCTAGAGACACAGGTTCAATCCCCGGTCCAGGAGGATCTCACACGCCACTGAGCAGCTAAGTCTGTGGGCCACAAGTATGGAGCCTGTGCTGTAGATGCTGGGAGCCACAACTACCGAGCTCATATGCCCAAAGACTGTGCTCTGCAATAAGAGAAGCCACTGCAATGAGAAGCCTGTCCACCACAATGAAGAGTAGCCACTGCTTGTCACAAATAAAGAAAAGCTCACACAGCAACAAAAACCTAACAAAGTAAAAAATAAATAAGCTAAATTATTTTTAAAAAGATATCTAAGGAGAGTTAAAACAGATACATAAGTATTTTTAATCTCAAGGGAAAAATGATAGGTGAAGAGGATGTTCAGTTCAGAAAATTGATTTTATAGTTACTGGAAAGAGTTTCCTGTTCAGTTCAGTTCAGTCGCTCAGTTCTGTCTGACTCTTGGTGACCCCGTGAACCACAGCACTTCAGGCCTCCCTGTCCACCAGCAACTCCCAGAGATTACCCAAACTCATGTCTATTGAGTTGGTCATGCCATCCAGCCATCTCATCCTCTGTTGTCCCCTTCTCCTCTTGCCCTCAATCTTTCCCAGCATCAGGGTCTTTTCAAATGAATCAGCTCTTCGCATCAGGTAACCAAAGTACTGGAGTTTCAGCTTCAACATCAGTCCTTCCAATGAACACCCAGGACTGATCTCCTTTAGGATGGACTGATTGGATCTCCTTGCAGTCCAAGGGACACTCAAGAGTCTTCTCCAACACCACAGTTCAAAAGCATCAATTCTTCGGCACTCAGCCTTCTTTACAGTCCAACTCTCACATCCATACATGACTACTGAAAAAACCATAGTTTTGACTAGACAGATCTTTGTTGGCAAAATAATGTTTCTGCTTTTTAATATGCTGTCTAGATTGGCCATAGCTTTTCTTACAAGGAGCAAGCGTCTTTTAATTTCATGGCTGTAGTCACCATCTGCAGTGATTTTGGAGCTCCAAGAACTAAAGTCTCTCAGTGTTTTCATTGTTGCTCCATCTATTTGCCATGAAGTGATGGGACCAGATGCTATGATGTTCATTTTTTGAATGTTGAGTTTTAAGCCAGTTTTTTCACTTTTCTCTTTCACTTTCATCAAGAGGCACTTTAGTTTTTCTTCGCCTTCTGCCATAAGGTTAGTGCCATCTGCTTATCTGAGGTTATTGATATTTCTCCCGGTGATCTTGATTCCAGCTTGGGCTTCCTCCAGCCCAGCATTTTTCATTATGTACTCTGCATATAAGTTAAATAAGCAGGGTGACAATATACAGCTTTGATGTACTCCTTTCCCAATTTGGAACCACTCTGTTGTTGCGTGTCCAGTTCTAACTGTTACTTCTTGACGTGCATACAGATTTCTCAGGAGGCAGGTCAGGTGGTATGGTATCACCATCTCTTGCAGAATTTTCCAGTTTTTTATGATCTACACAGTAAAGACTTTTGCATAATCAATAAAGCAGAAGTAGATGGTTTTCTGGAATTCTCTTGATTTTTGGATGATCCAATGCATGTTGGCCATTTGATGTATAGTTCCTCTGACTTTCCTAAATCCAGCTTGTAGATCTGGAAGCTCATGGTTCATTTACTGTTGAAACCTGGCTTGGAGAATTTTGAGCATTACTTTGCTGGCATGTGAGATGAGTGCAATTGGGTGGTAGTCTGAACATTCTTTGGCATTGCCTTTCTTTGGGATTGGAATGAAAACTGACTTTTTCCAGTCCTGAAGCCACTGCTGAATTTTTCAAATTTGCTGGCATATTGAGTGCAGCACTTTCACAGCATCATCTTTTAGTATTTGAAACAGCTCAACTTGAATTCCATCACCTCCACTAGCTTTGCTGGTGGTGATGTTTCCTAAGGCCCACTTGACTTTGCATTCCAGGATGTCTGGCTCTAGGTGAGTAGTCACACCATCATGGTTATCTGGGTCATGAAGATCTTTTTTGTATAGTTCTTCTGTGTATTCTTGTCACCTCTTCATAATATCTTCTGTTTCTAGTTAGGTCCATACCATTTCTGTCCTTTATTGTACCCATCTTTGTATGAAAAGTTCCCTTGGTATCTCTAATTTTCTTGAAGAGATCTCTAGTCTTTCCCATTCTACTATTGTTTTTCTCTATTTCTTTGCATTGATCACTGAGGAAAGCTTTCCTATCCCTCTTTGCTATTCTTTGGAACTCTGCATTCAGATGGGTATACCTTTCCTTTTCTCCTTTGCCTTTCACTTCTCTTCTGTTCTCAGCTATTTGTAAGGCCTCCTCAGACAACCATTTTGCCTTTTTGCATTTATTTTTCTTGTGGATGGTCTTGATCACTGCCTCCTGTACAATGTCAAAAACCTCTGACCATAGTTCTTCAGGCACTCTATCAGATCTAAACCCTTGAATCTGTTGCTTACACTGTATAATCGTAAGGGATTTGATTTAGGTCATACCTGAATAGTCTAGTGGTTTTCTCTACTTTCTTCAATTTACGTCTGAATTTTGCAATAAGGAGTTCATGACCTGAGCCACAGTTCATGGTCTTGCTTTTGCTGACTGTTTTTGCCATGGTTAAGATGGCAGAATAGAAGGATGTGTGCCCATCTTCTTCTGCAAGAACTCCAAAATTGTAACTAGCTGCTGAACAAGAATCTACAGGAGAATGTTGGATCCAACCAAAAAAAGATACCCCATGTCCAAGTGACAAAGAACTTATTAAGCAGTTGGGGTTTTAAAACTAAGCAGGTTTGTGTAGCACTTTGCACAGAGTCGATATTGAAAAGATGTTTTAGTAACGTGACTGCTAAATTCCAATTAATAGACATTAGAATAAAGAGTTTTGAAAGTAGCATTACATCTTTCTGGGGCTTCCCTGGTGGCTCAGCGGTAAGGAATCTGTCTGCAATGCAGGAGACAAGGGTTTGATCCCTGGGTCAGGAAGATTCTCTAGAGAAGAAAATGGTAACCTGCTCCAGTATTCTTGTCTGGGAAATCCCATGCACAGAGATGCCCCATGGGCTATGATCCATGGAGTCCAAAGAGTCAGACACGACTGAGCAACTAACAATTTTACATCTTTTTATTTTTTTCTCAGTTGAGCAACTATTCACTATGTATGTCTAACCACCATGAGAAACACAAAAATTGTAATATAATCTTACTCTACAAGGAGCTTAAATTTTCTCTTTCTCTTTTCCTGATTTGTTTTGTTTTTCCACAGATAGCAAAATAATTGATACTAATGAGCCTAATCCAATGATAATTTATTATTAGCCACACCCCTACTGTTACTGTTCTTCTCACTCCTTTCATTAAGAAAATTTAAGAATAATTTCTGACATCATGTTAACCTGAATTGTTACTACTGGAACAGAAAGGTTTTATTTTGGCTCTTTCGTCATTGAGAGCCAAAAATAAAGATAAACTAGGTATAAGAAAGTAAGGCCTCTTTAGTACAGAGATTCTAATTTTAGCAAAATCCCTTTACATCAGCTATTCCAGAATAATTGTTCTAACCTTTCCTGCTGATCACCTTGGGCAAAGCATGTTTGGACAAACTTAAGGCAAAGAGAGGCTTGTTAGAACAGTCCATTCTTCAGCAGATGCTAAACATGTGCTATTCAACAATATCCGTGCTACCTGTAGATGTCAGTATACCCTCATAATTCTTAGTGCAGTGACCTATTCCTTCCCCGCCATACCCTCCACCTCAGAGTTACAGGAATGAATATTTGAAGACATGTTGAATTTCTGTTTTATAAACAGAGCATTGAAAGGAGAGGTTTCTTGGAATGTAAAATACAAAATTGCAAATCAAGCAATCTCAGAGAAACAGACAAACGTACACATACACGCACATACATGCATACACCAAAAGGAGTGCTTTCAAAGGTAGATAATTATATTTACCACCTATGTTTTATTACTCACTTGAATAACCTTTCAGGTTAGAAACAAGATCAAAGCAAGAATGTGAGTACTACCTCTCTTTTCTTCTCTATTTACAAATGATCTATAAAATCTTAGCCTAAAAATAAACAAAATTATGTTTCAACAACTGTTCTCTCATCAGATCTTAGAGCAGTTGAATAAAATGGATTTCTTGTTTTTTTTTTAAAGAATGTGAAAATGATGCTTTCATGGATTAATTAATGGCAGAAGAAATATTTTTTTAAAAGATGCCTAGTTTTAAGAATAGGCATTTTTGCTTTAGCAGCTTTTGCCTGAAAACTGGAACTGGCCAAAGCTCAAAAACGAGGCACAAGTGATTTGTGCCTTCTTTGCACACAACTGTGTGACACAGCAGTTAACATCCAGGCTGGGAAGCTGTATAAAACATTCATGAGAGCAGTATAGGAATTTCAGGGGAGCCAAGTACTCAGTTACATTACCTGAAGTAGAATATGAATATCTAAAGATCAGGAAATGAATGGGCATGGGTGTTAAGACTTTGATAGCTTTCACCTTGGGCATCCAAACGCTGGTCCCAGTATTTTGTTTATTGGGTGGTTGCGTCCCCTTTCATTAATTTGGGACTAGGGATCACTTTATCACAGCTTGTAGCATATCAAAGTGTTCAGGTGGAAAACGAAAGATACTCAGAAGTGATTTAGGTGTCTTACAAGGCCTAGAAGGTCATCCTTAGCATGACTACAAAAGGCAGGTCTCCTGCAGTGAGAGAAATGTGGCTGGAACTGAAGCAGCAAATGATCTCAGCTTTCCAAAGGCAATGAGACTTGGAGAAAGGGAGCTCCAGCTAATTAAAATCAGCTTTTCAGGTAGGAATGTAAATGTCCATGCTATCCTCTGGTTGATGCTGATTGCCAAAGGGCACAGCCCCCAAAATTTCTACTGGATCAAAAGGAGGATTATGGAGTCATATTCTTCTACACACAGGCCCAGAAGAGAGGGAAAAAAATCAAAGAAGAGAGGAAAAAAATTAGAAGTCATGTAGTTGGAATGACAATGGGTGGAAAAGTAAGAAAATAAAAATTAAGTGGGGTGTGTAGAGTGGAAAAGTCTGAAATAAATCCTATAGATGGGTATGGATTCAGGCAAAAGTCAATAATAGCACAGTATAGAGTCAAGGGTAGCCACTGCCAATGCTATGAAGGCCTTGCATTGTAGCTATTTGTAAATATGTTTTGTACTCCTTGTTAGCAACTCCTTAGAGGGATAAAACAGAATCTCACTCATCTTGGTTTCCCCATAACAGCCTAGAAATTCATCCGGCACCTAGCGGATTCTCAAACACCATTTATTTATTTAACAAACTGAAAGGGAATGCTATCCAGTGGGAAAAAACAAACAGAATGTAGGTAGTTCTTGGATGCTGTCAATAAAAAAAGAATAGGATGTCAAAAACTAGTTTGAATGTCTCAATTTAGAGGTTGTGAAAAAGTTGGTGCTTTTGTCAGATACTTGGAATGCAGAAGGGGATTCAATTTGCATATGAGAGATTCAATTCCTTTGAGAATGTATGGGGATGGTCCACATTTGAAGGTGGAATATAAAGTAAACTGGGCTTTAAATCTATCTGGTTCGACTAGAACACTTCCTAACACCATACACAAAAATAAGCTCAAAAGGGATTAAAGATCTAAACTTAAGACCAGACACTATAAAACTCCTAGAGGAAAACATAGGCAAAACACTCTCTGACATAAACCAAAGCGGGATACTCCATGACCCACCTCCCAGAATACTGGAAATAAAAGCACGAATAAACAAATGGGACCTAATTAAACTTAAAAGCTTTTGCACAATGAAGGAAGCTATAAGCAAGGTGAAAAGACAGGCTTCAGAATGGGAGAAAATAATAGCAAATGAAGCAACAGACAAAGAATTAATGTCAAAAATATACAAGCAACCCCTGTAGCTCAAATCCAGAAAAATAAACGACCCAATCAAAAGATGGGCCAAAGAACTAAACAGACATTTCTCCAAAGAAGATATACAGATGGCTAACAAACACATGAAAAGATGCTCAACATCACTTATTATCAGAGAAATGCAAATCAAAACCAGAATGAGGTACCATTTCACACCAGTCAGAATGGCTGCCATCCAAAAGTCTACAAGCAATAAATGCTGGAGAGGATGTGGAGAAAAGGGAACCCTCTTACACTGTTAGTGGGAATGCAAACTAGTACAGCCATTATGGAGAACAGTGTGGAGATTCCTTAAAAAACTGGAAATAGAACTGCCATATGACCCAGCAATCCCACTGCTGGGCATTCACACTGAGGAAACCAGAATGGAATGAGACACGTGTACCCCAATGTTCATCGCATCACTGTTTATAATAGCCAGGACATGGAATCAACCTAGATGTCCATCAGCAGACGAATGGATAAGAAAGCTGTGGTACATATACACAATGGAATATTACTCAGCCATTAAAAAGAATACATTTGAATCAGTTCTACTCAGGTGGACAAAACTGGAGCCTATTATACAGAGTGAAGTAAGCCAGAAGGAAAACCACCAATACAGTATACTAACGCATATATATGGAATTTAGAAAGATGCTAACAATGACCCTATATGCGAGACAGCAAAAGAGACGCAGATGTATAGAACAGTCTTTTGGACTCTGTGGAGAAGGTGAGGGTGGGATGATTTGAGAGAATAGCATCGAAACATGCATATTATTATATGTGAAACAGACCGCCAGTCCAGGTTCGATGCATGAGACAGGGTGCTGGGGGCTGTTGCACCAGGATGACCCAGAGGGATGGGATGGGGAGGGAGGTGGAAGGGGCATTCAGGATGGGGAACACATGTACACCCATGGCTGATTCATGTCAATGTATGGCAAAAACCACTACAAAATTTTAAAGTAATTAGCCTCCAATTAAAATAAATAAATTAAAAAAATCTAACTGGTTCAAAACATAAGATGTTAGGAAAGGAGCTGGAGATGCAGATTGGGGATTCCTAGGTGGAGAGAACAGATTTAAATCTTCAGAATCAATGAGTTCCCTGAGGAAATGTGTATAAGATATTATATATATGAAGGTCAAAAACTAAAGATTTTAGAATATCTGGAGTCAGCAGGTGGGAGAAGAAGGTGGAATCTGAGCCAGCCGAAGAGAAAATAGTGTTATACTAGCTGAGAAAAGAAAATTGTCAAAAAGGAAACTATACTACTACAGTAATAAACAACATATAATGAAGAATCTATATGGGTAACTTGAAAATGGCAAACAAACCCTTTTACTAATTTTTTCCAACAGGTCTTAGGTTGCCTAAGAGAGCTGCCTTACTGTGATATATTACATTTGTAAGTAAGATATTTTGATAGTTCCCCCAGGAAGGAGTTGGGGGGAGAAGGTTAGTGGGATAAGTGTTGAGGAAATGGAAACCACAAATATAGACAGTGTGTAAATGAAAGATCTCTGAACAGATGGACTATGTAAGGTCAAGTTAAAAGATTCAGTTTTCTTTCCACTCCACAGTCCTTTGCCTTCTCCATGGATGACTGAACCAGAACTGAAACTACACTAACTTCATATGTGGAGAACTAAGAGAAGGAAGATATAGCACTAAAACATTTACCCATGATTTTTATATTCAGTTCAGTTGCTCAGTTGTGTCCGACTCTTTGCGTCCCCATGTATCGCAGCACGCCAGGCCTCCCTGTCCATCACCAACTGCTGGAGTTTACCCAAACTCATGTCCATCAATTTGGTGATGCCATCCAACCATCTCATCCTCTGTCATCCCCTTCTCTTCCTGCCCCAAATCCTTCCCAGCATCAGGGTCTTTTCCAAGGAGTCAGCTCTTCGCATGAGGTGGCCAAAGTTTTGGAGTTTCAGCTTCAACATCAGTCCTTCCAATGAACACCCAGGACTGAGCTCCTTTAGGATGAACTGGTTGGATCTCATTGCAGTCCAAGGGACTCTCAAGAGTCTTCTCCAACACCACTGTTCAAAAGCATCCATTTTTCGGCACTCAGCTTTCTTCACAGTCCAACCTTCACATCCGTACATGACTACTGGGAAAACCATAGCCTTGACTAGACAGACCTTTGTTGGCAAAGTAATGTCTCTGCTTTTTAATATGCTATCTAGGTTGATTTTTACATTAAGAGAAGAGAAATATTTATTTAGTTCAAAGGTTTTTATACCTCATTTATTTTTGCAGGGAGAGTATAGTATGTGCTGTTCTAAGTCTTTTGAAAGCTATGCTCCCCAACCGCCAGCCACCCAGAGGAAAGTGCACATTGACAGTGAAACTTACCTGCAATTAGGAAAGATCTACAAATCCCTTCTAAAGAGCCCAGTGTAAGAACACCTAATGTAGCAAACAGCCTGTGAATTCCTCGACCTGACACTTAAATTGAGAAGAGCATAATAGGATGAGGAGTCCTGAGTCCTAGTTTCACTTCTCCCAGTTTGACTGTGTTATCATGAAAAAAATACTGTGATCTTCCTAAAAGTCATGAGTCTAAATTATCTTTTAGGTCCCCTTTAGTTAAACCTGTTACATGCTATGTTTCTACTTAAAAAGCCAATAAAGAATATCATCACCGAATTAATTCTTTTCTATTTGTATTCCTAATTTTATCCTTAAGTTTCTTCTCACAAAAAGCAACAGACCATTTTACAAATTATGAGATACAGATTTAAATTTATGCTTACCAAATATTTAGAAGACAGGTGCTAATTGCATTCTAACCTCCATGTGAACACTAGCTGTTCCTAAATAACATTTTAGGTTTTATCTTATTTTCTACTAATTTTGATTTTTCTAAAAATAAGGAGACAACCTAGCAGCTTGGAATACAATAACAGCAGGTCACTTGCACCAGGGGAATGATCCAATTGAACTTCTTAGGAAAGTTAGACCATTGTTTCTTTTGAACATTTGGAAGTTCTTCTGCCAAACATGAATTGAAAGAAGTCAAACTGACTTCTTCACAGAAAGGTAGAGCTTAGTAGCAGGAGAGTGGCAGTGTCAAATGAAGGTGCTCAAAGAGTACAGACAAAGAGAGGAGATGAAGCACTCAGAAGTGACAGGAGAATGAGTTGAGGACAAGCTAGTTGGAGTTCTGTTCCATTTGATACTGCACAGGTGGGTATCCCAGAAGTGGCTGCCCCAGAAAGAATTCAAGGCAGCTTTGTCTCTAGTTGAGAGTACTAAACCTCCAGATTTTGGGAATCCACATCCTGATTATCTTGGAGGAAAAGGATAGAAGAGTTATCTTGTTGTTCTCAAACCTAATTTCCCCTTTAGAGTCATTAAGAAAAAATTTCAGGAAGGTGTCTTACAAAGTAACACTTTTCTAGAACCTTCTAAAGAGGTATCTGGGGCAAATATAGTTTATGGAACTAGTGGGACCAGATAGGGAATATTGATGTTATTAGAGTTCATTCTAATGAGGAGTCCGAATTTTTAGATTGCATTTCAAAAAATGGGGGGAAATTTTCAAATGTTGAATGTCAACAGTAAAAGATTCTTATTCCTAAACACTATTTCAAAAGCCCCAAAAGATCACATAACAATGGATTTAAAAATACTTAAGGCATGAAGTTGAACTACATTAGAGAACCAGGAGAATTGTACCCCTGTACTGCTACTTGATTTTAAAACTCACCATAATTGTTTGCAAAAGGCTGAGGCAGCAGCCATGTAATGGTACTTCAGAGACAGCAAATCATAACCATCTAGAAGATTAAAAGAAACAAACATTACTGAATTAGATCCGACAAGTATTTAAAAGCCCATGTTCTTGATATGAAAAATATTCAGCTCTTTTCAGTACATCTCACAAGCTGCTCTGGAATGTGCAGCTGGTTTTTGTCCCTATAGAGCTTCAGCATGGTAGATGAAGACAACTATCTTATTTGCGAAGTCTGGAGCTTCAGACAAGAAAACAAAGCTGAGACTGGCACATGACATTAATCCTCTCAACCTCACCTGCAGTTTCAGAATTTTAGCTGCACAATATGAGATCCTTAGTAGTTTAAATATCCATTTATATACAAAGACTTCAAAGAAATTCTTCCCTCCCTATCTTTTGGTTAATTTATCCATTCATTCATTCATTCCATTTACAAGCATTTATTTAGGAGCAACCATGTGCCAAAAAATATAACTGATGCTTTGAATACAAAGATAATTAGATAAAATCCTGTATTCAAGATGCTCAGAGTCTAGCTAGGGAGGTATACAAGCAAAGAAATAAAGGATTATGTGATGAATTCTAAGGGAGTCACAAAGAGGGAGAATCTAACTTGGCCTGGATAGGTTAATCTGATTCAGAATCAATCATTAGTTCAGTAATTGAACAGAGCATGGTGCAAATTCGAGACAAAGGTATTCTGGAAAATGATTGGCATTCCTACCTCTTGTCTTTGCTTTTTTTTTCATTAGCACTGTATGATAATTATTTCATGTCTGTTTTTCCCACTAGATGTGTCAAGGGCAGTTCTGCTTTGTTTATCATCTTTTATTCAGACTGTAGCAGGAAATCAATAAATATTAAAGAATAAACAAACAGCAAATTAGAAAGAACTTATCATAATCTAGCCTATAAATCATCAATCTATCTAATCTACTCTTCTATCTGTGCTGTGCTGTGCTTAGTTGCTCAGTCGTGTCTGACTCTTTGTGACCCCATGGACTGTAGCCTGTCAGGCTCCTCTGTCCATGGGGATT
Source organism: Antilocapra americana (assembly GCA_007570785.1). Taxonomy (NCBI): domain Eukaryota; kingdom Metazoa; phylum Chordata; class Mammalia; order Artiodactyla; family Antilocapridae; genus Antilocapra; species Antilocapra americana. Next base: position 3,520,592 of record ML660679.1, on the reverse strand, counting down.
CTCCAGGTAAGAATACTAGGGTGGGTTGCCATGCTCTCCTCCAGAGGATCTTCTCAACCCAATGATAGAACCCGGGTCTCCTGCATTGCAGGTGGATTCTTTACTATCTGAGCCACCAGGGAAGTTACCTATGTCTGACTAGAGAATCTGAATTCAAGCAGAAGTATGATATAAGATTTCTCCTTTTGGTATTTTAAAATTATACACTAAATTTTTGTCACTGAACAGCTCTTTTCTTTCTTACAAACTATTAAGAGAGTCTCTAATTTTATAATAAAGAATTGTGACATAGTGGGAAAATGTCATTGAATCTTGAATGGTATTGACAAAAATTTTTTAATATGGATATAATATATATGAAAACAGTACTGTGGAATTCTGAACACAAATTTTCATTCTTAAAATGCTGTCAAACAATAAGAATATTCTATTCATAGGAAAAGATTCCAACTGTGACATGGAAGACATGGGTGACAGAGTTTGATGCTCTGAGAAATTGATGATGCAACCCCATGTGGAATGGCAAGAACATCAGAAAAGGAGACAGAGGTTTTAAGTTTTTAATTGGAAGGGACAAAGGCAATTTCTCTTTCCCCAGTGGAACTGCTAAAGTGAAATGGATAGAATGATTTACGAAGAAGTACCGGGCAGCAAGGCTTTCAAAAAAGATGAGGCAAGTGGTTCTCTCAGTGTATGTGGTTAGTAGAGTAGGAAGGAAATCAAACTTCCAACCTTGTGTAAGCTACTGTAGATTAAAAGAGGCAGTGGTTGCCATAGACTCAGATATAGAGGTAGGAAGGGAGGCGGAGTAGGGCAAGAGGAGTGGCAAAGTGCCTGTCTAAGGATTGTGACACTTAGGCAATAATACCAGGCCATAGCTGCTGCTCAGTATCAACAGCAACAGTGAAGCCAGCCATCAGAGACTCCTGCATGGTGTGTCAGCTTTATCCTAAGGCTGAGGCCACAGGCATTCTGGTTACTGCCCTAAGTTAGAATGCTATTTATTATACAAAGGGGCTACTAAGGCCAATCCCTCTTGGCACTGAGACAGAAATTGCCGGGGTCCAGCCCCAGCGGGGTCCGGGGGTCTTGAGGGATGGGTGGCGTCGGCGGAAGAAGAACTGAGCTGAGTCGGTGTGTGGTGATGGAGCAGTCTCTCATTTATTGTTGTTGGTTTACAGTTTTTATACCCAAGAAACACACCCATTACATCACATCTATTTCTATACAATCCTGTTTTCTGCCTATCATCAACAACTTTAACCTTAAGCTCATTTTCTTTGCAAAAGGTCAGATTTCTGCATAATTAGACTTAACAATAGTATGTTTACCATTTGAATGTCTCCAGCATACTTCGGATAAGCACATCAATCTAAGTAGAAAGGTTACATTTCTCTTACTAGGTGCAACTATATAGAAGCTAGAAAGAAGGGCTTAAGCTTGAAACTTTTATTCTATTAACCTATTCCGGTTGTTACAAGGAAAGAGAAAAGAGGACAAAGAGACAGTTTAGTAGCACTGCTTTAACAATGAAGTCCTATTAACCTTATAACTACTAAAATGAATTCCTATGTCTACATATCCTAAAGCAATCAATACCTCCAACTATGCTGGCCACAGTTATGAGCATTCCTAAGTCTCAATCGAGCCTGATTTCTTCAAGGAAGTGAGCCTCCTCTGTGGAGTGGTCAGGGGAATGGGAGGTGGAAAGGTGACCCAAGTACGAGCCTTTCTGGTGGTGGCCTTGCCATGACCTCCAGAGAACTCTTGGTAAACTCCCCAGTAAGGAGTAGTAATCCATTTAAATGTCCCTTTCATTCCTCCTTAGCCCCCAGGGAAGGTGATCCACCTTCCCAGATCCTCTGGTCGATAAGGTCTGGGGGGATTATGTCAGGAGGAATTCTTTCTAACTGTGACTGACCTACTGAGATGAGCCAATGTTCTGAGCATGGACAGAACTTCCAAGAAAAATACCAGGGTGAGGCTAGCCCAGGATGCCCCAATAAAGAAAGTCAGCTTTGCAAATACTTTCTTAGTCTCGTGACCTTGTCATCCGAGCAAGGGGGCATCCTGACGGCTCCCGGCATCTCCCCCTTTTTTGTTTTTTAAGATGGCGGCATGCAGTTCAAGGGAGATGTCTTTTATGCTCTTACATAGGATCCTGATGATGACTGGAAGCAGAAGGAAGACTATTAAAACCACAGCAATAATTGTTCCTATATTCATCAAAATCGGGAGGAGGCTCTTATGGGAAACGAAATCAGAGAGACTTTTAAAGAAAGAATCAGCTATGTCAGCAATGGAAAAGTCTAATTCTGACTGGCCTATATCTTGGATGTTTTTTATGCAATTTAGTTAGATCTAGACCAACATCTGACTGATTCTATATCCCAAGGACATGGTTCTGTATTTGATCCCAAGAATACACTGACTGACTTTTAGAGGAGTAACACAAATCCATTTGTATTCTACATGACACAGGAGAGACAAATTTACTTTTAAAGCTGTAAGCTCCTGACCTATATGTAGGACTGCTTTCTCTAAAGCATCAAAAATAATATGGTGGTACAGGGGAGCTCAGTCATTAAAATAGTGGGAGTTTGTTAAGAAAGGACTGTGAGTCAGAATACTGCTGGTGCTACATCCAGATTCCTTCCCTCCTTAACTTGTGTGCCCCTATGTCCCATGTTCTGTGTGCTTTGTTTTGATGGCTCTCACCTGAGACATTCTTCAAAGCATTGCATGCAGAAAGCCAGAAGTATCTTTGAGTATGCCCCATACCAGCCTCTGAGCCAATGATTGACTGATAGGCTGGCATGAAAGCCCAGCTTTCTCACATTATGAGATCTTGAACTCTTGAGTTATGATGCAAGCTCCAGAGCTTGCTATGGGATCAGACTGAGTGGGACACATCACCTGAAATCACACCTTTGATTCACTTTGCCTCTTCTGGTCTCTCCTTGCCATTTTCAAATTTCTCGCAGGACCACTCCCTAAATAAACTAGCTGTACCTAAGTCTTTATCTTAGGGTTTACATTTAGGAAACTTCAGAAAATTGATTTTATAGCCACTGGAAAGAGAGTATCCTGTTCAATTCAGTTCAGTCACTCAGTCGTGTCTGATTCTTTGTGACGTCGTGAATCGCAGCACTCCAGGCCTCCCTGTCCATCACCAGCTCCCAGAGTTTACCCAAACTCATGTCCATTGAGTCGGTGATGCCATCCAACCATCTCATCCTCTGTCGTCCCCTTCTCCTCCTGCTCTCCATCTTTCCCAGCATCAGGGTCTTTTCAAATGAATCAGCTCTTCGCATCAGGTGGCCAAAGTATTGGAATTTCAGCTTCAGCATCAGTCCTTCCAATGTACACCCATGACTAATCTCCTTTAGGATGGACTGGTTGGATCTCCTTGCAGTTCAAGGGACTCTAAAGAGTCTTCTCCAACATGACAGTTCAAAAGCATCAATTCTTCTGTGCTCAGATTTCAGTCCAACTCTCACATCCATACATGACTACTGGAAAAACCATAGCTTTGACTAGATGGACCTTTATCTCTTTAGAATCTGAACATAGAATTAGGAATAAAATATGATGGGAGCACAAGAAAAGGACACTAAAATCTTCCTGGGGAACCCTAGAGGACTTGATAGGGAAAGTGATGTTAAAAACAGTTTTGAAATGTACAAAGGAGTTTTCCATATGAGAGAGGAAAGATATATTTGTCTTTAAATCCATCCGTTTCTCAATGGTGAAAATAATGTTAACTAATATATTTGTGAGCTTCCATGGTGGCTCAGATGGTAAAGAATACACCTGCAATGCGGGAGACCTAAGTTCAGTCCCTGGGTTGGGAAGATCCCCTGGAGGAGGGCATGGCAAGCCACTTCAGTATTCTTGCCTGGAGAATCCCCATGAACAGAGAAGCCTGGTGGGCTACAGTCCATGGGGTTGCTAAGAGTTGGACATGACTGAGCAACTAAGTACAGCACAATATATATTTGTAGTGTGGTATTAAGCTCCTAGTACTGCAGTAACAATTTTACATCCTTATGTGAATGTATAGTGATTGTCTTCGTTGTTCAGCAGAAATCAACACAATGTTGTAAAGTAACTACACCCCAGTTTAAAAAAAAGTGAGTAAAAATTAAAAGAAAATAAATATTATACTGAATATGTTTTTCAAAAATAGAATATTACATTTTGGCCTTATTCAATACAATGAACATATGGAGCCTATATATAATTGTGATGAGAAATGTGGAATCTAAAAGGTATAGAAATTTGTTCATATTATATAAGAAGTCAACTCCAGACCTTGGATTTGAATACAGGTAATCTGACTTTAGGATTCATTTGACTTTTGATCACTTTGCTGTGTTGCCTTCTTGGTAAACAATATTAAAATAAGAATTGTTTTCAATCTTCTTTCCTCTACAGTGTCAAGGTTACATTTTTCTTTTTCTTCCTGATCCCTTTTAAGCCCCGTCATGATGAAAATAATGTTTAATTCATATGTGATTCTCTGTGTTAATATTTAGAATTTTATGGAAAGAAAAAAGGAAAATTAAAAATGCGTCTGACTTTTAGGGATCTGTCATTTGTAACAGAAATAGAAAGAGAGTGTCCTTAAATTTTTTAAAGGGAATCGTATTTCAGGACAGGATCAATTGGAAAGATGGCTGTATAAGTTGGAGAGTGAGGATCTCTGAACTTGGAAAGCCAGAGTTCTTACACTTAAATATGATCTAAGATAATACTGGAAGCAGAATACTGACAGGTGAATAGAAATCTTGAAAGACTTTTCATTATTATTACTCTGAAATCTCATACTTTTCTAGTCTAGCTTGATTATTTCTTGGTAACAGTAATTAATCCCTATTTTTAAAGCAATTGAGCATAGATGAAAATCTAATTTAGAATATCCTTTTCATCTTATTTCTGTATAATTGAAGAAGCTACATTATTAGACTTGTGTTGAAATTTATAGGTACCCCATTGTCCCTTATTTATAAAGCCCATGTTGTCGCTCTAACTTCTATCATCTTTCATCACTTAACTCTGTGATGTTTTTCTTTATTTACTCGACACTATATTTATTTCTGTGGTTATATGTGTATTCCTCACTGGAATATAAACTCAATTAAGAATTGGGATTTTGTCTTGTTCATCAATATGTCTCTAGCATGTTGAGAAGTGACTGGTATATATACGGTCCTCAATGAATATTTGTTAAATCAAAGAATGAATGAATAATGACTGTGCACAAGGATAATGTTAAACATTAGGAAAGGAAATGCTATGCTTCCTTAAAACTTACCCTCAATCCTGGAAATCACTGTATACTAATGGTGGGTAGGGAAGCATTATGACATAATGGAGGAAATTAAAGCTTTGTCCTCTTCAACTGGTTAAAATCCTAAGTTAAAATCTTGGAACTGAAATTTATTAGCTGTTTACTTTTAAGGAAATTTTTAACATTTCTAATCATAAATGTTCTCACTTGTAAATGAGAGTAAGAATGACTGCCTCATAATCTATTTATAGCACAGAGTTGCCACTCATAAATTTTAGTTCCCTCTTGCTATTTGAAGATGCAGAGACAAACTTTTAGAAAAGAAGTTTACTTGCTAAGGATTTTGAAAAGCTGTCCAGGGGTTAGAATAACTGATTCATTAAATAAAAAGTACACAGGCTTTTAGAGAAATAAAATAAAAGAGGATTCCATTGTAACCAAGATTAGAGTCAGTCTGTTCTTAGTAAAATAGAATTTCTTTTATGTTTGTCATATCTGTAAAAGTTTTCACATACCTTAAGATATAAACAAAAGTCAAGGATCAAGTTTTTATTTTAACAAGTTTTATTATTATTTTAAATTATTATTATTTTGTAATGAGCCAATAGCAAAAGTGAAAGATTACTTATCTTCTGGGGATTATTAGTGAGACATGTCTGTGCATCCTACCCATAATGACAGCAAGGTGAGGTTTGGATTTTGCTTCCACAAGGATCAGAATAAGTTTAACTTGTATGCTTATTCTTAAAGCCTTTCTATGAAGGATGCAGTTCTATATAGAGGTGGGGCTCTGTCTTGCTGTAGCCTACTAAGCACATGATTACAGATGAGTGTAGGCTATACATGATGATGCCTTTGAAGACTGAAAATTAAGGAATGATCATGGTAGTGATGCTCTGGAGCTTAAAACAGGCCAAAACACTGAAAAATAGGACTTGGGATTGAATTGATGCCAGGAGAAGTTGTGATAAATAGAAATGCAGACAGAGATAGGTTGGCAATATTTATCTTCAGTGACTTCTGTGCTAGTGGATTCTGAAATATGAGGTATATAAATGAAAAGAAACTAAATAAAAAATTGGTATTTAACTAGTAAGTCAACATTTATTCTTATTTTTATAATGTAATTGCAGCTTGTCTTAAAGAATATTTTTGTTGTCATATATGTCCAGAAAAGTGGTGATTCAGTCATATTTAACTAAATAATAAGTTTCCAAGTGAGCCTCTATAAACATAATCTATAAATTTGGAAGTTCTATATACATGATAAAATTTTGATAGGCTTAAATATATTCATCTCATCCTAAAAGGATTAGAGTGTGTAAGCTATGTTAAGTATTTGCTTTTGGTAACAAGTCAAGTCTCTTGTTATATGACCAGATATTTGCTACTTGTATAATGCCTGATGATGTTCAACATCTTTTCCTATTCATTCGTCTGTTCATTCATTCATCACTCAACAAAAATCTGTGAGTGCCTATTATGTGTCAAGTTTTGCTTGAGGCACTAGAGATACATTATGTCAGACATGGTCCCTGCTCTCCAGTAGCCACATTCTAGGCAGCAGAGACAGACATCTGAGCAAGTGTACTTAAAGGCTGTGGTGTATTTACACTGTGTCAACTTAGCTAAGTCAAAACTATGTTTCTCAGAATTTCCTTCCCTTCTGAGATCCAGATTAGTGTGGACTACAAAGTACACATTGTCGGAAACCATAAAAAAATGAAAAGACAACCTACAGACTGTGAGAAAATACTTGCAAATGATGTGACCAACAAAGGATTAATTTCCAAAATATACAAACAGCTGATACAATTAATATACATTTAAAAAAACAGTCAAAAAATGGGCAGAAAACCTAAACAGACATTTCGCCAAAGAAGACATACAGATGGTCAAGAAACACATGAAAGGATGTTCAACATCTTTATTAGAGAAATGCAAATGAAAACTACAATTAGATATCACCTCACACCAATCAGAATGGCCATCATCAAAAAATCAATGAACAATAAATGCTGGAGAGGGTGTGGAGAGAAGTGAATCATCCTACACTGTTGGGGGGAATGTAAATTGGTACAGCCACTATGGAGAACAATATGGAGGTTCATTAAGAACTAAAACAGAGCTCTCATATCATCCTGCAATCCCACTCCTGGGCATATATCTGGGGAAAAACATGATCCAAAAGGATACATACACCCCAATGTTCACTGAAGCACTGTTTACAATAAATAAGACATGGAAGCAACCTTAATGTCCATCGACAGAGGAATGGATAAAGAAGATATGGTACATATAGGCAATGGCATATTACTTAGCAATTAAAAAGAATGAAATACTAACAATGGATCTAGATATTGTCATACCTAGGTGAAGAAGGTCAGACAGAGAAGGAGAAATATTGTATGGCATCCCTTATACATGGAATCTAAAGATACAAACAAGCTTACTTATAAAACAGAGAGACTCACAGACTTAGAGAACAAACTTATGGTTGCCAGGGGAAGGATGAGGGGAAAGGATAGTTATGGAATTTGGGATAGATATGTGTACACTGCTATATTTAAAATGGACAACCACAAGGACCTATTATATAGCCCAGGGAAATTTGCTCAATGTTACCTGGCAGCCTGGATGGGAGGGGAGTTTGGGGGAGAATGGATGCATGTATATGTATGACTGAGTTCCCATTTGCTGTTCACCTGAAACTATCACAACATTGTTAATTAGCTACACTCTAATATAAAATAAAAAGTGTGTGTATATATATATAAGAAACTCTACAACTAACAAATGCCAGAGAGGGTGTAAAGAAAAGGGAATCCTCCTACACTGTTGTGTTGGTGGGAATGTAAGTTGGTGCAGTCACTTTGGAGAACAGTATGAAGGTTCCTTAGAAAACTAAAAACAGAGCTACCATATGATCCAGCAATCCCACTCCTGAGCATATATATGGAAAAGATGAAAACTCCCATTAGAAAAGACATGCACCCAAATGTTTATTGAAGCACTATTTACTCTCTCTCTCTCTCTCTACACACACACACACACACACTGGACTATTAGCCATAAAAAGAATGAAATATTGCCATTTGCGGCAACATGCATGGACCTAGAGATCATACTAAGTGAAGTAAGTCAGATAGACAAAGACAAATACCATATGATATCACTCACATGTACAATTTAATTGTAAAAAATGGCATGAACTTATTTAAAAAATAGAAAGACTCAGAGACATAGAAAACAAGCTTATATTTACAAAGGGTATAGAGAAGAGGGGAGGGATAAATTAGGAGTTCAGGATTAACAGATACACAGTACTATATATAAAATAGATAATCAACAAGGACCTACTGTATAGCACAGGGAACTATATTCAATAACTTATAATAACCTATAATGGAAAATAATCTGAAAAAGAACATATATATTAATGAATCACTTTGCTGGACACTGAAGTTCAGTCACTCAGTCATGTCTGACTCTTTGAGACCCCATGGACTGCAGCACACCAGGCATCCCTGTACATCAACAATGCCTAGAGTTTACTCAAACTCATGTCCATTGAGTCAGTGATACCATTCAACCATCTCATCCTCTGTTGTCCCCTTCTTCTCCTCCCTTCAATCTTTCACAGCATCAGGGTCTTTCCAAATGAGTCAGTTATTTGCATCAGGTGGGCAAAGTATTGGGGTTTCAGCTTCAGCATCAGTCCTTCCAATGAATATTCAGGACTGATTTCCTTGAGGATAGGCTGGTTGGATCTCCTTGCAGTCCAATGGACTCTCAAGATTCTTCTCCAACACCACAGTTCAAAAGCATCAGTTCTTTGGTGCTCAACCTTCTTTATGGTCCAACATTCATACCCATACATGACTTATGGAAAAACCATAACTTTGACTAGACAGACCTTTGTCAGCAAAGTAACGTCTCTGCCTTTTAATATGCTGTATAGGTTGGAACAACATGTTCATTGTTCCATGTCCAGTTGTAACTGTTGCTTCCTGATCTGCATACAGGTTTTTCAAGAGGCAGGTCAGGTGGTCTGGCATTCCCATCTCTTTCAGAATTTTCCACAATTTATTGTGATCCACACAGTCAAAGGTTGTGGCATAATCAATAAAGCAGAAATAGATGTTTTTCTGGAACTCTCTTGCTTTTTTGATGATCCAACAGATGTTGGCAATTTATCTCTGGTTCCTCTGCCTTTTCAAAATCCAGTTTGAACACCTGGAAGTTCATGGTTCACATATTGTTGATGCCTGGCTTAGAGAATTTTGAACATTACTTTGCTACTGTGTGAGATGAGTGCAATTGTGTGGTAGTTTGAGCATTCTTTGTCATTAACTTTTTTGGGGATTGGAATGAAAACTGACCTTTTCCAGTCTTGTGGCCACTGCTGAGTTTTCCAAATTTGCTGGCATACTGAGAGCAACCCTTTCACAATATCATCTTTTAGGATTTGAAAGAGCTCAAATGTGGAATTCCATCATTTCCACTAGCTTTGTTTGTAGTGATGCTTCTTAAGGCCCACTTGACTTCACATTCCAGGATGTCTGGCTCTAGGTGAGTTATCATACCATCATGATTATCTGGGTTGTGTAGATCTCTTTTGTATAGTTCTGTGTATTCTTGCCACCTCTTCTTAATATCTTCTGCTTCTCTTAGGTCCATACCATTTCTGCCCTTTATTGTGCCCATTTTTGCATGAAATGTTCCCTTGGTATATCTAGTTTTCTTAAAGAGATCTCTAGTCTTTCCCATTCTACTGTTTTCCTCTATCTCTTTGCACTGATCACTGAGGAAGGCTCTCTTATCTCTCCTTGCTATTCTTTGGCACTCTGCATTCAAATGGGCATATCTTTCCTTTTCTCCTTTGCTTTTCACTTCTCTTCTTTTCAAAGCTATTTGTAAGGCCTCTTCAGACAGCCATTTTGCTCTTCTGCATTTCTTTTTCTTAGGGATGGTCTTGCTTCCTGTCTCTTGTACAATGTCATGAACCTCTACCCATAGTTCATCAGGTACTCTATCAGATCTAATCCATTGAATCTATTTCTCACTTTCACTGTATAATTGTAAGGGTTTTGATTTAGGTCATACCTTAATGGTCTGGTAGTTTTCCCTATTTTCATCAATTTAAGTCTGAATTTTGTAATAAGGAGTTCGTGATCTGAGCCACAGTCAGCTCCCAGTCTTGTTTTGCTGACTGTATAGAGCTTCTCCATCTTTGGCTGCAAAGGATATAATCAATCTGATTTCGGTGTTGACCATCTGGTAATATCCATGTGTAGAGTCTTCTCCTGTGTTGTTGTAAGAGGGTATTTGCTATGACCAGTGCATTCTCTTAGCAAAACTCTATTAGCCTTTGTTGTGCTTCATTTTGTACTCCAAGGCCAAATTTGCCTGTTACTCCAGGTGTTTCTTGACTTCGTATTTTTGCATTCTATTCCCCTATAACGAAAAGAATATCTTTTTTGGGTGTTAAGTTCTAAAAGGTCTTGAAGGTCTTCACATAATCGTTCAACTTCAGCTTCTTCGGTGTTGCTGGTCAGGGCATAGACTTGGATTACTGTGATATTGAATGGTTTGCTTTGGAAACGAACAGAGATCATTCTATTGATTTTGAGATTGCATCCAAGTAATGCATTTCAGACTCTTTTGTTGCCTATGATGGCTACTCCATTTCTTCTAAGGGATTCTTGCTCACAGTAGTAGATATAATGGTCATCTGAGTTAAATTCATCCATTCCAGTCCATTTTAGTTCGCTGATTCCTAAAATGTCAACACTCACTCTTGCCATCTCCTGTTTGACCCCTTCCAATTTTCCTTGATTCATGGACTTACCATTCCAGGTTCCTATGCAGTATTGCTCTTTACAGCATCGGACTTTGCTTCTATCATCAGTCACATCCACAACTGGATGTTGTTTTTCTTTGGTTCCATCTCCTCATTCTTTCTGGAGTTATTTCTCCACTGATCTCCGGTAGCATATTGGACACTTACCGACCTGGAAGTTCATCTTTCAGTGTCCTATATTTTTCCCTTTTCATACTTATCAACCTAATAAATCAACTAAATCAACTCTACTTCAATTAAACATATTACATGCTCTCTAGAGTTGTTATGGTGTTCAAGTTAACATAGGCAAAAAAAGAGAGATACATATTGTGTGAGATTTAGAAGGCAGAATTAAAGGAGCTGTCATCTTCATTTTTCCTTGAAAGGTTCATGTAGGATAGGAGGCTCTGCTGCAGCTGAGTTAAGCTTCTCTGTGAGCTCTCAGGATGGGTGTGGGGCTAGAGTTCTTCCAGCTTCTCCTTCAACTTCTCTCACTCTTAGGCCAGAGGAATGTTTAGCTGCTTGATGGTGAGTATCATCTTCTCCTGCAGGGTACCCCCATTGACAAAGTTGGAATCTTGAGGCAATGAGAAACCACCCTAGGTTCTAGTAAGTTCTCATTAGCTCAAGCTCAGTTTTGCTGATTCCACTTTCTCCTTGCTTCTTCAATATCTTCACTTTTGACTGACTTCTCTGCAGACTCCAAGCTCCAGACAGAAAAATACACAGACTGTTTAACCTGCTCCCCACTAAAATCATGGAAAGCATAATCTCTTTGTGAAATCCCTTGTCCTCTGACTCTATTCCCACCTTTCTGTTTTTCTCTGCTTTCCCTTCTGGGGTTTCTTATCTTATTGAACACTGATAGAAACACAGGCATATATACTGAGAAGTATAAGAATAAACATAGATGAATGAGTAATTTTTCCTGAAAAGGGAAGAAAAGTCAGGATAAGGGAAGGGGAAGATTTAATTAAGAAAAATATTTGAGGTTGGCTAGAAGAATGAATGGGAGTTTGTTAAGCGAAAACTAGGGAGAAATTGATTCTACCAGATAGGAAACACCATGAATAAAAACACAAAGTTGGGGACCACAGAGCTTATTAGGGTGATGATGAGATAATAATATTTGAGTGTGGGTTGCTGGGAAGCAGAGGGAGAGATATGATAGCAGAAAGAGAGAGGGAGGGGATGAGCAGAAAAAAAGGTACATCAAATTTTGAAGAACTATATTACAGAGATATAGGGGATGTATTAACAAAGTTCACTGAGAAAATGAAATAATAAGATCTCATACATATAAACTATTTGGTCAAATACACTACACTTCTTAAGGGACATAAATTCTATTTGCCTTCCTCACCATCCTTTATGTTCAATAAAATCTCAATAAATATTTTATGATGTTGTAACTCCTTACATTTACTTATTCAAATACCACCATCCAGCTTCCTTCTCAATAAAAATACTCTGAAAAGTAGAAAGTGATATTTAGCTCCATAAAGCAATGTTCCATAATGGATACTTATTTGAAATAATTTCAAATGTATATGAAATGGCATAGACCTGTGGTTCCTAAATTGTGTGTCAAGGTGCCACAGGGCAACACAGTAAACTTACAGGCACACCATAGTATAGTTTAAAATTTCAAGGTAAACTCAGTAACACCTGTGGACTACCAGACAGATTACATTCATTTTGACGATGTTATATCTTTGCAAAGCTGGCATTAGGGTAACTGTGATAAAAAAAAGCAAGGGCTGTGCAAAAATCAAGGTGGAACAGGAGATGCCCATAGTGTCTGACTGGATTCCAAGGTTTGAGAAGTTGTACAGTGACCAACAAATACATATATCCCATTGGTAAATAATTGTGATTATTTGAAGTTATTTTTTTCAGTTTGTAAGTATTATAAAGCATAAATATTATTCCAAACAGCTACTAAGTTGTTAGGATATTAATACTTATTAAGTTCTTTGGAACAACTGCTTAGTAAACGGAATTAAGTTTTTTGGGGTGGAAGGGCTAGGGAGCCATGAAAAATTACTGAGAAACTAAGGGTGCCATGAGCCAAGAAAAGTTAGGAACCTCTGTTTACAAAGGCTTTCAACTTTCTAATAAGGAAGTGAGAGCAATGAATGTATCCATTTCTGTAGATAAATATAACTCCCTTCAGACTCTTTTGGACTTTTTTTTATTGTTTTTGCCATACAATGTCATGATATCACCATGGGTATACATATGCTCCCCCTCCAGAACCCCCCTCCCTCCTCCCTCCCTCCTCCCTCCTCCCCGGGAAATCTCGCAGCACCAGCCCCGAGTATCAATCCTGGGCTGGCGATTGATTAGACATATGATAATTAACTTGTTTCAATGTCCTTCTCCCATATCATCCCACCCTTACCCTCATCCCCAAAGTCCACTAGTTTATTTTATACATCTACATTCCTTTTGCTGTCTCGCACATTGGGTTCTCGTTACCATCTTTCTAAATTCCATATATATGCGTTAATATACTGTATTGTTGTTTTTGCTTCTGGCTTACTTCACTCTGGATAATGGGCTCCAGTTTCGTCCATCTGAGTAGAACTGATTCAAATGAATTTTTTTTAATGCTGAGTAATATTCCATTGTGTATATGTACCACAGCTTTCTTATCCATTCGTCAGTTGATGGGCATCTAGGTTGCTTCCATGTCCTGGCTATTGTAAACAATGCAGCGATGAACATTGGGGTACACGTGGCTCTTTCAATTCTGGTTTCCTCGGTGTATATGCCCAGCAGTGGGATTGCTGGGTCATATGGCAGGACTATTTGCAGCTTTTTAAGGAACCTCCACACTGTTTTCCATAGTGGCTGTACTAGTTTGCATTCCCACGGACTTTTATAGAAATGCCTGGCACAAAGTAAAAACGAATGGAAAATTTAAAAAAGGCTACAAAACTGCAAAATATGTGTGGTATAAGACAAAGTTAGGGAGAACATTTCAAACTGATCCTTGTGGGATTCAACATTTGGCCTAAAGTTGCTATTGTATTCCATAATTGCAGCATCCTATAGGGGCATGAATATTTCTCTGCTTGCCTAGCTTTTGATAGTAACTCTAGCTGTGAGCCCCTTATGTCACATTTTCCTTGGAGCAGAAGCCATGTGGAGAAGGAATATAGAGGATTTCAACAATTCAATGCACTCATTTTCTACATTGGCAAAGTGAAGCGTATTACTGAAAAACTGCAAGTAACCAAAGCAGCTGTTTGACTTCCCATCTGATATGAGGAGAGAGAGAGAAAGAGTCTGCATGACCATTTCCTATACTAAGAAATAATGATTGCATTTCTAGTGTTTTGCCTTCTGATAAGCATGAACCTTCTGTTCATCATGACTGGAATTCCAGATACCTTTTATTTTCAATAATGTTGTTAGTTTTGATATGAGTAATAATGCTCATTTGAATTAGTTTTCTTCTGTTTGCATTTCTTGATTGGGTTCACTTGAAGGGGGTGGAAGGAAGCTGTCAATTTTTAATGATATTCTATTATAATAAAAAGAACACCTATTTGCTTATTATGTGCCAGGCAGTTTTCTAAGTATATTATAAGCATAGGTATTTAATCTTAATTGCAACACTGTGGTGTGAGTATTATTTTTATCCCTGTTTTATGGATCAGGAAACTGAGGTATAGAAAGTTTATGGAGTTTTACCAAGGTGACTCATCTAGTAAATGACAGAACTAGTTTATTTCACAGTTGACTGATACCTGGACCACCATCTCAATTATGCTAAATTGATTCCCCGCTGTGCCAGAATTTGGTAAACATTTTAAGAAAGTTATGTTGTTTAAGCCTCACAATATTCCAGAGCTTCAGAGACGCAAAGTAATGTCTCAAGAGCTCTGGGATAGCCAAATGGTCGAATCAAAGTTCTGTCTCCCAATTCTGTGATGTTTTGCCTATGTCAGTAGTTTCTGAAATGGGGTGACTTAAACCATAAGAAGACACCAATATTCATTTTTACTTCAAAATCACTTTCAACAACATGATCCAGGAGACCTGCAGAGACACAACATTAGAAAGCCTATTAATGTCCATTTCTAACTTAAAATGAAGAGTAAATTTGGCTTTATGAAGTTTTTATTTTTTTATTGATAACATGCCCTTCTTGAAAGTCAGAGTATCCTGCCCAGAGAGTGAGGTCCTGGAGGGATGAGTTGTAGTTCTACACTGTAGAAAAGTGAAGAGAGGCAACTACATTACTTTGTTTCCTTTCTACACCTTGTGCCTTTCAGTGATGTATTCAACTTTTTGTGTTATTGTATATTACCAATATGATTAATTACCTAAATTACAATCTTTAAATAACAAAACATTAACAATACTTTTGTAATGAGGTGGGAAATGACCATGAAATTTACTAGTGACATTTTCAGAAATATTGAGGGGCTTCCCTGGTGGCTCAGACTGTAAAGAATCCACAAGCAATGCATGAGACCTGGGTTCTATCCCTGAGTTGGGAAGATCCCCTGGAGGAGGGCATGGCAATCCACTCTAGTATTCTTGCCGAGAGAATCCCCAACAACAGAGGAGACTGGCGGGCTACAGCCCATGGGGATGGCAAAGAGTTGTATAGGACTGAGCAACTAATTACAGCACAGGTTGTTCAGACCATCCTCTGAATGAAAACAAACTAAAGATGTCAAAGTGCTGTTAAGAGAATACAAGATTACTGAACAAAAATCTAAGGGTACATGGGAATCCAGAGTGACAGACACAACATTGAATTTTCTTTTATGCAAGGCATTTATCAGTATCAGGTAACTTAAGTTTTTCTTTAAATGCCTCAATAGAGAAAAGGGAGTAGAAACCACAAATTTGGTGTCCATCTTCATTGGGAATTATAGTGGACATTCTTTCTATATTGAAGTGGGACTATTTTACTCAGGGTAAGAGTAAATCTGCTTCCCTCATGCCAGTCCCACAACTGTTGACTTCTCCGCTCCTCACTTCAGAATTTTAAGGATATGATTTCACTGTCTTCTGGCTTGTGCTTTTTTATAAGCAGTCAGCTGTCATTTATATCTTTGTTCACCTGTACTTTTTCTCTAGCTGCTTTCAAGATCTTATCATGATTTCTAATTTTGAATAATTTCACTATGAAGTACACTGGTGTTTAATATTTCTCATCCTTGAGGTTCACTGATATCCTTCGATCTGTGGTTTATAGTTTTTCTGATGTTAATCAAATTTGGAAGAATTTTGTGTATTACTTTTTAAAATGTTTCTCCCATCCATTTCCCTCATCCTTGTGGACTCCAATTACACACATATTTGGCCACTTGTAGCTGTCCATAGCTCACTGATGCTCGGTGTATTTTTTTCAGTCCTTTTCCTGTATGTGTTTAATTTTGGACAGTGTCTACTGCTAAGTCTTCAAGATTATTGATCTTTTCTCATACATCAAGTGCTTAATCTGCTATTAATTCCATCTAATGTATTTTTCACCCCAAAATCATTTTTTCATCTCTAGATGTTCAATTTTAGAGTTTTTAAAATATATTACATTTCTCTTCTTAACATGCTAATGCTCTGCTCTACCTTTTAAACATATACAATATAGTTATCATCATTTTAAATGTCCTTGTCTACCACTTCTGCCATCATTGTCATTTCTGTTTCCTGTTTCCAATGGTTGATTTTTCTCAATATGAGATACATTTTTTTCTGATTTTTTGAAAGTCTAATATTTTTTTTTATTGTACACAGACATTGTAATTTTACCCTCTTGTGAACTGGAAGAAGGTAAATATTCTTGAGGTTTGTTTTTTCAGGAGCATAGTTGAATTACATCAAAAGGGTTTTCTTAAGTTTTATTTCAAAACTTTGTTAGATAAAACCAGACAACTGTTAATTCTGGGGCTAATTTTCCTCCCCTAATAAGGTACTAATTAATCTTGAATACTCTACCTGATGCCTTAGAAATAAGGTTTTTTCCACTGCTCTGGTGGCACATGAACTATTCTGGGCCCTGATGGCCCTTTTCTTGGCCTTGGATATTTTCTCACACACATACGTGCACCTGTGTTCAGGTGATTACTGGAGGTCGTCTGTATGTCTGACCCTCTGTAGGTCTCTGGAGCTCTCTACAGCAGTTATCTCCTATTACTCAACCCTGCAAACTCTAAATATCTTGACTTCTCTGCATTTGCAGGGCACTCAAAGCTGGTGCTCTGGGATAACCCAGAGGGATGGGGTGGGAAGGGAGGTAGGAGGGGGTTTCAGGATGGGGGGACACATGTGCACCCATGGCTGATTCACGTCAATGTATGGCAAAAACCACTACAATATTGTAAAGTAATTAGCATCCAATTAAAATAAATGAATTCTTTTTTTTAATTAAAAAAAGAAAAACAAAAAAACGATGTCTTCTCAACTAAGAAAGAACAGAGGCTCTGTTTGGGTTGCACCTCTCCACATTGAGGCCTTGAAACTTTCTCCAGGCAGTGAGTTTGGACTCTCTCATTTATTTCCCTTCCCTCAGAGATAGCCTTGCTGAGCTGCCTGTCCCACAATGTCTGAAATCTATTGTTTGATATATTTGTTCAGTAATTTAGATGTTGAAGTAGGGAGGGTAAATTGCCCATGAGCATAACTTTAAATATACTTATTATATTTTCTTAAAACTCATGATTTTGAAAATATCAACAAGGAACAGATAACCTATTAAAAAAAAAAGAACCTAACAAGTAACAGATAATAATCAAGTCTGCTTCCTAGTAAAAAAAAAAAATAATATAACCAAGTTTAAGAAGTGCAAGAACAAGTTCCCAGCACACACTACTGAAAAGAAAATTAGCAAACTGTTAGTAATTCAGAAGAAATTAGGGATGCATGATCCATTTGCAAGACATAGCTTCTATTTATGTGTAAAATATGGAAAAAGAAGGGCATGGAAGGTTGTGTGTGTAAGTTTCACATCTATTTAATCACAATGACAAGAAGAGAGAAGGAAAAGAATGTGGCACAGGCATTACATGAAAATTTAAAGCCTGAAAAAAATTCCAGAACAGAATGAAGACATCTTTTCACAGACTTAAGACTGATGAATTTCTCAAGGGATAAATACTGAAATTCACAATTAGACACATCAGAGTAGAAACGCAGAACTATAAAGACAAAAGGGAAATATTAAGAGCAACATATTAAAAGTGAAAGTTGCTCAGTCGTGTCCAACTCTCTTGCAACCCCATGGACTATACAGTATATGGAATTCTCCAGGCCAGGATACTGGAGTGGGTAGCCTTTCCCTTCTCCAGGGGATCTTCCCAACCCAGGATTGAACCCAGGTCTCCTGCATTGCAGGTGAATTCTTTACCAGCTGAGCCACAGAGAAGCCCCAACATATTAAAAGGACCATCAAATACATAACAGAATAATTTCTATGGAGAAAATAGAGACAAGAAAATATTTTCAGTATTAAGAGAAAATAACTGCTAAACCTATTATAGAATTGTATCCAGAAAAAATAACTTGTAAGAATGAGGGTTAAATAAAGGCATTTTCAAACCAAAACAATAAAACAAATAAATAAATACACATGGGAGAGTTTATCAACAGCAGATTCTAATTTCCTAGATAGATTCTAAGAAAATTACTTCAAAGCAAAGAAATGTAACCACAGGCAGAAGTTCTAAGATATAAAAATAATGAAAACTGAAAAAAGTGGTAAATGTGTGGTTAAATAATAAACAGTGACTAAATAAGGTCATAATAAATAACTATGCCTGTGTCTCATATAAATACAAATTAGAACTAAAATACAGGCAAATAACGTGTTAGGAAGGGTGTTAGTGTAACTAAGTTGTTTTATACTAGTCAAATTTTCTAGAAGGAAAGATAAAAGCACTGATCTATTTCATAATTGGATGCAATTGATATATTGCTGTCATTTCTAGGGTAACAAATAACAGAACAGAAAGACACTGCATAATTCTCAAGTGAGTTAATGAAAAGCAAGGAAAAAAACACCCATCCCCAAAAGATAATGAGAGAGAAACAAATGAAAAACAGATGGGAAAGATAAAAGGTACAAAAAAGATAGGTATATCCAATCCCATCTACCAAAATTTACACTGAATTAGATATACTAGCTGCACTGCTTAAAAAGACAAAGACTGTCAGACAAGAAAAATAACTGAATTCAATTATATGTTTTTTAAAATAATTCATCTAAACAAGTTTTTGAAAGGTTGAAAATAAAATAATAAAAAATAAATTAGCATGCAAATACCAAATTCAAGAAACCCTATTATCTGTATTAATATTGCATGAAAGATTTTTAAAGTAAAGTCATATTTCATTAAGGGCCACATCTTTATAATAAAAGAAGTATTCATGAAAAAATTATAAAAATAATTCTGTATATACTTAATATAGATTCAAAACATATAAAGCAAAAATCAACAGGTGAGAGAAAATAAGCAAGAATACAATCACAGTGAAAAATTTTAAATGTAAAAAAAAATTTTAATATATTTCTCAAAAAATCATAAAAACACCAAGAACATAGACAATTATGAATAAAAAATTTAAATAGAAATATATAGCACTCATACTCAATAGCTGCAGAGCATCCTTTTCAAACACAAATAAAAAACATTTTTGAAAAACTGACCATTTGTTCCCTAAGTTTTTTCATCAGTTTTAAAGGTTTGACACCACCAACGCATGCAATTAAACAAGAGATCTTTAATAACAGTTACTGCAACAAAACCAAAATATTCCCATATGTTCTAAATCCACTAATCCAAGAAGGAAACTATAAGAGAATTTAGAAAATTTTTTGAGGTAATGATAATTAACAGTTTAAACCAAACCAGGCAAGATGAACTGAAGATGGGAAAGATATATGTAAACCCATGGTGATATCATGACAATGTATGGCAAAAACAATTAAAAAAATAATAATAATAAAAAAATAAATTAAAAAAAATGTGTGTATTATAAAAGATTATTAATGAATGAGATATATATATACAAAGAATTTAGAGAACAGCAAAATGAACTAAAAAAAAACATGAAAAAAGAGGAAAATAAAAGAAAATGATGGAACAGAAAACACATATAAAACACAGTATCAATGAAATTAAAGTTTGGTTCTTACACTGATAAAGCTCTGGCAAGTTTGACCAAGGAAACAAGAGATCAGGCAAAAATAAACAATATCTTTCCAAATCATACATTATCCCTTCAAGATAAAGGCAAAGTATTAACAATATGTAAGAAAATAACTATTTTTTGAGGAAAAAAACATGATATGGAGAAATTATTTTGATAATGAATATTTGGAAAATTTTCCTTTGATACATGTCGGAAGTTGCTTACAATTATGTTACCTATAAAAATATTCATATCTATTTTGTTCCATTGATCTATATTTGTCTTTGTGCCAATACCATACTGTCTTAATGACTGTGGATTTGTAGTATAGCCTAAATTCAGGTAGGTTGATTCCTCCAGTTCCATTCTTCTTTCTCAAGATTGCTTTGGCTATACAAGGTTTTTTGTATTTCCATACAAATTGTGAAATTATTTGTTCTAATTCTCTGAAAAAGACCTCTGGCAGCTTGATAGGAATTGCATTGAATCTATAGATTGCTCTGGGTAGTATACTCATTTTTACTATATTGATTCTTCCAGTCCATGAACACGGCACATTTCTCCATCTGTTTGTGTCCTCTTTGAGTTCTTTCATCAGTGTTTTATACTTTTCTATATATAAATCTTTTGTTTCTTTAGGTAGAAATACTCCTAAGTATTTTATTCTTTTTGTTTCGATGGTGAATGGAATTGTTTCCTTAATTTCTCTTTCTGTTTTCTCATTGTTAGTGTATAGGAATGCCAGGGATTTCTGTGTGTTGATTTAGTATCCGGAAACTTTACTATATTTCCTGATTAGCTCTAGTAATTTTCTGGTAGAGTCTTTAGGGTTTTCAATGTAGAGGATCATGTCATCTGCAAACAGAGAGAGTTTTACTTCTTCTTTTCCAATCTGGATCCCTTTTATTTCTTTAACTGCTCTGATTGCTGTGGCCAAGACTTCCAAAACTATGTTGAATAGTAGTGGTGAGAGTGGGCACCCTTGTCTTGTTCCTGACTTCAGGGGAAATGCTTTCAGTTTTTCACCATTGAGGATAATGTTTGCTGTGGGTTTGAGAAATATAGATCAATGGAACAAAATAGAAAGCCCAGAGATAAATCCATGCGTCTATGGACACCTTATCTTTGAAAAAGGAGGCAAAAATATACAATGGAGAAAAGACAATCTCTTTAATAATGGTGCTGGGAAAACTGGACAGCCACTTGTAAAAGAATGAAACTAGAACACTTTCTAACACCATACACAAAAATAAACTCAAAATGAATCAAAGATCTAATCATAAGACCAGAAACTATAAAACTCCTAGAGGATAACATAGGCAAAACACTCTCTGACATAAACCAAAGCAGGATCCTCTATGACCCACCTCCCAGAATATCAGAAATAAAAGCATGAATAAACAAATTGGACCTAATTAAAATTAAAAGCTTCTGCACAACAAAGGAAACTATAAGCAAGGTGAAAAGACAGCCTTCAGAATGGGAGAAAATAATAGCCAATGAAGCAACGGACAAACAATTCATCTCAAAAATATACAAGCAACTCCTGCAGCTCCATTCTAGAAAAATAAATGACCCAATCAAAAAGTGGGCCAAAGAACTTAACAGACATTTCTCCAAAGAAGACATAAAAATGGCTAAGAAACACATGAAAAGATGCTCAACATCACTCATTATCAGAGAAATGCAAATCAAAACCACAATGAGGTACCACTTTACACCAGTCAGAATGGCTGCAATCCAAAAGTCTACAAGCAATAAATGCTGGAGAGGATGTGGAGAAAAGGGAACCCTCTTACACTGTTGGTGGGAATGCAAACTAGTACAGCCACTACGGAAAACAGTGTGGAGATGCCTTAAAACCTGCAAATAGACCTGCCATATGACCCAGCAATCCCAATGTTGGGCATACACACCGAGGAAACCAGAACTGAAAGAGACGCGTGTACCCCAATGTTCATTGCATCACTGTTTATAATAGCCAGGACATGGATGCAACCTAGATGCCCATCAACTGATGAATGGATAAGAAAGCTGTGGTACATATACACAATGGAATATTACTCAGCATTAAAAAAAAATTCATTTGAAGCAGTTCTACTCAGGTGGATGGAACTGGAGCCTATTATCCAGAGTGAAGTAAGCCAGAAGGAAAAACACCAATACAGTATAGTAACACATATATATGGAATTTAGAAAGATGGTAATGAGAACCCTGCCTGCGAGACAGCAAAAGAAACGCAGATGTATAGAACAGACTGGTGGACTCTGTGGAAAAGTGCAAGGGTGGGATGATATGGGAGAATGGCATTGAAACATGTTAATTATCATATGTGAAATCAATCGCCAGCCCAGGGCTGATGCTTGGGGCTGGTGCACCGAGAAGACCCAGGGGGAGGGAATTTGGAGGGAGGATGGAGGGGGGTTCGGGAGGGGGAGCATATGTAAACCCATGGCAGTTTCATGTCAATGTATGGCAAAACCAACACAATAAAGTAAAGAAAATTAAAAAAAAATCCCTATCTCCATACTTTAAAAATTTTCAGCAGAAACTATTGACTATTTGGTAGATAGAATTTAAAACAGTATTATGGTCAATAATTGGAAACTAATATTTTGATTCCAGAAGCACAACCAATGATCTCATTTGGGTTTCAACAACCTTGTGAAATATATTTTTCTGTTCAGTACATGTCAATGCCATCTCCTTCTTCTCCATTATGACAATCAAAAATGTTCCCAGATATTGCTGAATGTCCACAAGGGACAAAACCACCCCTAACTGAGAGCCACCAAACTATAATAATGCTGATTTCAGCACTGTTTCTAAAAATTAATAATAGTATAAACATTCCCAAATAGAAATGGATTAACAAATTATTACAAATCCACAACATGGAAGATCATTCAGTCTTTAAAAAATAATTTACAGAGAATGTGCAGGGATGAGGAAGACATTTCCCATATAATGTTATACAACATTATTTTTTATAATGTGTGTGTATATACTGAAAGACAAAACTTCATGGGCAAATGTAAACAATACTTCTCTCTTTAGGTGGTGAAGTCAAAATGATATTTTTTTGCTTTGTTTGTCTATATTTTAAAAAATTTTGCAGGAACAGTGCACTGCTTTTATAGTAAGAAAACAAACAATGTTTTGTTATGCCTTTTAAAACCATAACTTGAAAGGTAATTTCCCAAAAATACGACCAGAGAAAGAGCTGCTTTGAGGTAGGATATCAATTTGAAGTTTCAATCAAATCATATTAATAAGATAGCTGCTCACAGTATCTAATCATCAGTTCAGTTTAGTCACTCAGTCATGTCTGAATCTTGGTGACCCCATGGACTACAGCACGCCAGGCTTTCCTGTCCATCACCAACTCCCGAAGTTTAATCAAACTCATGTCCATTGAGTTGGCAATGCCATCCAACCATCTCATCCCCTGTTGTCCCCTTCTCCTCCCACCTTCAATCTTTCCCAACATTAGGGTCTTTTCCAATGAGTCAGTTCTTTGCATCAGGTGGCCAATGTATTGGAGTTTCAGCTTTAGCATCAGTCCTTCCAATAAATATTCAAGACTGATTTCCTTGAGGATGGACTGATTGGATCTCCTTGCAGTCCAAGGGATTCTCAAGAGTCTTTTCCAACACCACAGTTCAAAAGCATCAGTTCTTTGGCACTCAGCTTTCTTTATAGTCCAACTCTCACATCCATTCACGACTACTGGAAAAACCATAGCTATGACTAGATGGACCTTTGTTGGCAAAGTAATGTCTCTGCTTTTTAATATGCTGTCTAGGTTGGTCATAACTTTTCTTCCAAGGATCAAGAGTCTTTTAATTTTGTGGCTGCAGTCACCATCTGCAGTGGTTTTGGACAAAATGTGGTCCACTGGAGAAGGGAATGGCAAACCACTTCAGTATTCTTGCCTTGAGAACCCCATAAGCAATATCTAATCATAAACTGACCTTAACTGGTGATGATACTCTGGAAGGTATGAATTTTTAGTGAACCACATCAGGTTACACAGGTTGCCTGCCTCCCTGCTTTCCTGCCCATGTTCCATCCTTTCCTTCCTTTTTTAAAAGAAAAAAACTGTCTAATACCTTCTTTATTCTTTTACATTTTCTTGTTTCTGAAAAATGTAAAGCACAAGAGTCTCATTCACTGGGATTTTGTTCTCCCAACAGCTAGAAGTGAAAAGGTGAGCAAACTGAGAACTTAAAAAATTATCAGTAGGTCTATTTTTCCCTTGAACCTGAACACCTGTGAAGAGTCCATACTTATACCTAAAACAAGAGCAAACCTAACATGGGCTATGAATCAGATAATATCCAAGATAATTTGCATTTACAGCAAAATTGCTTCCTTGTTTGAAATTCTGTTTTTTTCCTGCCTTTCAGACATTTTGCAAATATTCATTCATATATTTTCTTTTCTAAATTTTGCAACCAGGGGTTTCCATGGTGGCTCAGTAGTAAAGAATCGCCTGCCAATGTAGGAGACATGGGTCCAGTCCCTGATTGGGGGAGATCCCACATGCCTTGGAACAGCTAAGCCATTGTGTCTCAACTACCGAGCCAGTAATCTAGAGCCTGGGAGTTGCAGCTACTGAAACCCTCATGCCCTGGAGCCCAAGTTCAGCAACAAGAGAAGCCACTGCAATGAGAAGCCCTTATACTGTAACTAGAGAGTAGACCCTGCTCTCTTCAACTAGAGAAGGCCAGAGCAGCAATGAAGACATAGCACAGTCATAGAAAAATAAACAAATAATTTTTTAAAAATAAATGCATTTTGCAGCCAGACCATAAGAGCAGAATCCACTATTCACTCTTGACTGTATTTAGCAATGACTGGATCCATGTTTCTTTCAAAGGGTCACAATCACTGCTAACTGCATTCTAAGAGCCCTGGTGGGTCTCTTTTAATCATCATAATTTCTCAGGTGACCATCTTCTGAGCCTTTATTTGTCATAACTTCCTCAAGGCTTGCTTAAATATCACCAGTTCTAACAGCCCCTCAAGATGACTATGGGCTATTTAATTACAAATTGAAAATTTGAGCCTGTTAGGATGAAGTAAAAAGCAACAATTCCCTCACCTGTATCTCCAAGGTGATACACACAAGTCTTTAAATGTTGTGTGAGAGGCCACCACATAAATACAGTGCATATTGCTTTGAAAGTCACAGCCACCCCCAAAGACACTTAAATCAAACTGCACTAACATCTGGTTTTCTATAAATCAAAACCTTGGGCACTATGGGTTTTTAAATAATTTTTTTCTTTACATTATCATGTTGGTTTTGCCATACATTGACATGAATCCACCATGGGTATACATGTGTTCCCCTTCCAGAACCCCTCTCCCACCTCCCTCCCAATTCCATCCCTCTGGGTCATCCCGGTGCACCAGTCCTGAGCACCCTGTATCATGCATCAAACCTGGGCTGGTGATATGTTTAAAGGACCATTTACCTTTTAAAAGGAAAACCTTAATGAAGGAAATGGAGTGATTTTAAAAATTGTGGGCTTCATGTGGAAACACTCCCCTGAACATCCTCATATGTTTATTCTTGTAACATATCTTTTCAGCCTAGGATATGCTAACCTATTTGGGATACTTTGTAAATCTCTTTCCTTTGGAGCACTAGCAAGACGACTCTCGATATTTAGCAAAAGGCGATAGATCGGGGATTGAACTGGGGTAGACTTACTTTACCATTATCAGCAATGTGCAAACTTACTTCATTGCTGAAATCACTGTCTACCATAACAAGCTTCCCTCATCTTCAAACTGATCATTTAACAAAGTAAACAAAAAGAAAGAAAAGAAACAACCAAACTTTTGCCCACAGTAGACTCAGACTATGTGGTATGATTATTACTGAAATTTACTGCAACAGACTCGATTTTATTTTCTGCCTACTTTTTTTTAAAGTGGCCTACTTCTAATGCCTATTAAAAAGTTTCAAACTTATCACTTAAATATTTTTCTATATTTCACCTTCACCTTCGAGAAGCTACCAGGAAAATTTCTAGGACTGTAGTTGTCTTGGTTGTTACTGAGCAGTAACTTGGACACTCTCCTTAGCACAGTGCTTTTGATGGTGGTGGTGAGTTATAGAACCCATGAGTAAGGAGGAGAAGAAGGTCCCCACTTTGACAGTGTTGTTCCAGACAGAGACATCTAAGGAGTGACAATAGAAAGGCACATGGCAACTCTGGAGCTATTTCTTGCCCTAGTATAAAACCACTGAATGAGTATGATAGAAGACTGTTCAGCTTTTTGCTCCATTTTTCTCTTCCTTGGTTCATTTTATTTTCACAGTTTAAGAGAGTTGGGGAACTGAAGACAAAAGGAAAAATGAATAGGAGGCAATGGCATCATAGGTAACAGTGTGTACATTGCTCTTTTTGAATGCACTTCTTACAAGTAGATGGCTTATTAAACAGTGATTTCCAAGATTAATTGTGCATGCATCATCTGGAGATCTTGGTAAAATGTACAGTCTGATGCTATGAGTCTGGAGTGGGGCCTGAGATTCTGTATTCCTAGTAAGCGCCCAAGTGCTGCTGGCACCCTGGGATTGCCCTTCAAATAGCAAAGCTATAAAGGACTTCAACCCATTAGAGTCTGAATCCTTTGTGTGTGTGTGTGTGTGTTATTCACTCAGTCTTGTCTGACTCTTTGTGACCCCAAGGACTGCAACCCCACTAGGCTTCTCTGTCTATGGGATTTGCCAGCAAGAATACTGGAGTGGGGATTCCCTTCTCCAGAGGATCTTCCCAATCCATGGATCAAACCTGGTTCTCCCACATCAGAGGCAGATTATTTATCACTGAGCCAGAGGGTCTTCCTGATCCAGGGATCAAACCTGGTTCTCCCACATCAGAGGCAGATTCTTTATCACTGAGCCACCAGGAAAGCCCCAGAGTCTGAATGCTATCTAATGTCAAACCATTCAGTACAGCACAAAATCATAGGCTGAATAAGTCCCAAATCAAGGCACATTTAACAAATATGCTCTCACCTTTCATTTACAACTCATTTAATTGTAGTAAAAATTTCCAGGGTTAGGGAATATTACCCCCCATTTCCTGGAAGAGGAGAATGAGGAACAGAAGTGTCAAAGTGTCTGTCCAAAGTCACATGCCTGGAAAGTGATGGAACATTTTGCACTGAGGTTTCATATTTTCTTATCCAGCTGCTTTGTACAGCGTTTTATATGAGTACAAAGGCTTTCATACTCATGAACACGTTTGATCCTCATGATATATGCCCTGTGAGAAAAGTATGATAGACCTGATTATCCTTATTTTGTCGATGGGGAAAGTAAGGCAGGGAAGATTAAACAGCATGGCAAGGTCCCATGGCTAGTTAGCAATAGAACTAGAGCTGTCACTGAGTCCTTTTGATTGCCTGTCCTCTTTTCTCTTTTATCATTATCATGCTACTCAAGAGTAATCAATTTGTAAACTAGAAAGAAACAACAACAACAACTAGGAATATGCTTCAGAAATTTCCAATAGGAAAAAAAGTAGCATTATTTAAGAACTAAACCTATTAAACTAACTTTGAAGTAGGGGATACGAGCATTCAGCTTTCATTTCACTTTCAAAGCTCTCAAGACATACATTTCCAATGTTTCCTAAATCTATGGTGACATCCCAGGTTGGAGGGTAATGAGGGGGCACAGATCATACCCTTTAGAGATAAAACCTAAATCATTTTTGTGATTACCTTATTTTCACTCATACTTTATATTAAAATATGAATTACTTTTCTTGATTTTACAGGTCTATCTTGGGTGGCTGGAAGTAAAACTCTTTTCAAGGGAATCTGCTTCTTTTTTCTTAACAAAAATAATATCCATTTTACTCCACAGATATTTTAATTCCTGTATCTTCAATCTTTCTCTCAACTGCTTCTTTTCTAGTAGTACTTAAACCTAAGCATCTTCCTCCCTCCCATCGGCTTAGTGGTAGAGAATCCACTTGCCAATGCGGAGATGCAGATTCAATCCTGGGTAGGGAAGATCCCCCGGAGGAGGGCATGGCAACCCACTCCAGTATTCTTGCCTGGGAAATCCCAGGGACAGAGGAGCCTGGTGGGCTACAGTTCATGGGGTTAAAACAAGTCAGACATGACCTAGTGACTAAACAATAACAACAACAATCTTCTTCCCATAATTTAAAATAAAAGACTCATTTTAACCTACCTGTTATTATATATACCACTCTTCTTTCCTTTTCTCCAGAGACAAGCATGTTTAAAGATCTGTCTATACACATTTATTTCTGCTTCTCTGTTATACTCCTCAGCCGACTATAGTTCCAATTCAGCCCTCATCACTCTATTGAAAGCACTAAAAATCACATACATATTAGTTAAGTCCATCATTGGAAGGACTGGTGCTGAAGCTGAAGCTCTAATACTTTGGTCACCTGATGCAAAGAGCCGACTCATTAGAAAAGATCCTGATGCTGGGCAAGATTGAAGGCAAGAGGAGAAGGGGATGACAGAGAATTAGATGGTTGGATGGTATCACTGACTTAATGGAAATGAGTTTGAGGAAGCTCTGGGAGATGGTGAAGGACAGGGAAGCCTGGCGTGCTGCAGTCCATGGGGTCGCAAAGAGTCAGACAGGACTGAGCAAATGAACAACAACAATGGGCCTACTTGACTTTCCAGGAGCATTTAATGGGTTATGGCTCCCTTTCTTTGTAAAATGCTCTCCACCCACCCCTACCCCTAGCTTGTGAAGCCAAGACTTGTAAAGCTCAGTTTCTTCTAACTTTAATGCTTCTTTTTCCTCAGCTTCCACTGTAGATCCCTTTTTCTATGTCCAGTCCTCATTGATTTGACAGATATTTGAGCCATACTCTGTTCTTTGTATTATACTAGGTGCTGGGAATAAAATTGTAATTAAAACATATGTTGTCTCTACTCTCCTGGAATTTACATTCTAACAGGGAAAGGCCCAATGAGTCAAGAAGTCAGGGAATGCTTCTCCAAGAGAATGATGATTTAACTAAAATCTAAAGGGCTACCCAGGTGGCACAGTGGTAAAGAATTTGCAAGCCAATGTAGGAGATGCAGGAGATGATGGTTTGATCCCTGGGTCAGGAAGATCCCCTGAAGTAGTAAATGGCAATGCACTCAAGTATTCTTGCCTAGAAAATTCCATGGACAGAGGAGCCTGGAAGGCTACAGTCTGTGGGGTCGCAAAGAGTTGGACGTGACTGAATACAAGCATCAAAGAGTGAAAAGGAATTGATCAGGCAATGAGAAAAGGAAATAACATTTTATGCACAGGGAATGCATGCAGAAACACTTTGCATTATGAGGAGCAAGTGTCATAGGTTTAGGCTGGAAAGGTTGGTAGAAAATCCAAGAAGGATTATACTTTTTTCTGTAGGAAGCATTGAAATGTAGCAGAGGGAAGTGATAAGATCTGCATTTCTGATAGACATGGAAGATCACTCTGGCTATAATCTAGTAAAAACTGGAGGATATAATAGTGGATCTGGGCAGATCTCTGAGAGGCAACTGCAGTGATCCAGCCTATAGATGATGATTGTTTCATGTAGGCTGATGGCAGAAGGTTGAGAGGACAAAGTGTTGGATTAGATAAGATGAATGAGAAAGACTGAAAAAGTAGCTCTTGGGATAAAATACCATTGAGTTATTCGTGTGGGGGTAGATTAGGGGGTTCTAGACAGTTTTGGAGACAAACGGTAGTGCAGGAAAACAGATACCATTTCCATTCCAAGAAAAAAGGACAAAGAATGGTGAGGATACTGGTAAATATGCAGATTTCGAGACAGGAAGGTGTTCCCATCCCAAAATTTCTGTATTTGACACGAAGAGAGAGGTAAATTTAACTCCTGACATTGAAGAAGATCACAATGAGGTGGTAAGTTTAGTAACATATAAAAAGTTGGAAATTACATTTGACAATGAGGATGGACAAACTTTGGAAAATTCCTGGCCAGGGCTTCTTTGTTGGCTCAGTGGTAAAGAATCTGCCTGCCAATGCAGGAGACACAGATTAGATTTCTGATCTGGGAAGATCCCACATGCCATTGAGCAACTAAGCTCATAAGCTGCAACTGTTGTGCCTATGCTCTAGAGCCTGGGAGTTGCAACTCCAACACTGAGTGAAGGGAAAGAGATGGCACATGAAAAGATGCAATGGGATAACAAAATTTTGAGAGCATTAGTTACAGAAAAAACAAAAGCAAAGAGAAAGCATATGATATTTGTTCATAGTACTGTTTAAGAAAACATGACTACCCGAAGTAAGAGCTAGGACACAATTGTAAGAAAGGAAGTGGAAATCAAAAGAATGTTAGATATAAAGCTTAGTAGAGAAATGAAAATTATTTAGTGTATTAAAAACCTGGAATGGAAACAGTAACAAGGAAACTTGACTGCAAAATCATTAATGTGGAAGAAAACTTGAGTATTTTCCATTAAGTAGAGAGGAAATGTAAAGAGATGGAAAAAAATTATGGGAAACTATAAATGTGGAGGCCAGAGAGTAGAGATTCAGCAAAGACAATAATCATATTTTTGAAGAGCATATCAGAAGAAGTGGAACAGAAACAGTAACAAAAGATGTAATAACAGAAAACCTTTCCTATCAAAACAAAGAGTTGAAGTTTTAGATAAAAATGAGAACAAAATAAATGTTTGGAAAATTTCCTAAAATATATGATTGTCACAACTTGGAAAATAAATAAAAATAATATTGACTGCATTTCGTTTTAGGTATTATGTTTTGATCTAGTATGTATTGTTCTGTATGAATTGAAGCTAAAGCAAACATTCATTGGTTTGCAACACCTGATGATAAAAATTTCTTCATTTTTAAGCATAAACTTTGATTCCCTGTGTAAACTAAAACGAAAGGGGCAACAATTGTGATCTTGCTTATCTCAGCATGATTTATGAATCAGTTGATGAAACAAAAAAGTCCTTCTTTTGGTTGTAAAAGCCTTTTACTATCGTAGTTCAGATCATATATTTTGGATGAGGCTTTAATCCAGAACTTAGCAACGAAGTCATTCTTGTTAATTCACCAACCAAGTGAGAAGTTGGTAACAGCAAATAAATAGTGGTTTGAGATGCATAACTAACATAATATGAATCCCTTGGGTACTATATGTATCTAATGGAAGAACATCAAGTTATTAAAAAGATTCTGCTCAGCAACACAATTAGACGGAATTAGCCATGTGGTAACTTTCTTCTTTGTCCTCTATTTCTAATAAACAGGCCTTGGAACGTTGTTTAAGTGCTTCTGCTCAATTAGGCTAGTCTGTGAAGAGGTCAGAAAATAGTATAAAAATACTTAGCTTCATTACTCTGGTTAAATTAGGAGTCATTTGGGAAAACTGTCTAAGTATACAGATTTTTTCAAAAGACAGGTTCTTGATGTTTTCAGCTTTCATTTGCTTATGCTGCGGTAAAAATCAGCCCCTAATTCTCAGTGTCTTATGCCTAATGTTTGCTTTTCACGTATGTTACATTTGGGCTGTGGTAGCAGAGGCTCTGCTCCATGTGTCTTCTTCATTCTGAGATCCCTTCTGAAGGATCGGCATCTATATAGAGCATGTATTTCTCATTTCAGAGAGGATAAGACAGGACTGAAACACACAAAGGTTTTCTTTCTGCTTCTACTTAGTTGTAACATATAACCAGTTCATTGGCATTATATTGGGCACATCAAGGTGTGTGCCCAAACCTTACATCCATGGGGAAAGGACATATAACTTTCCCATGGGACATTTCTGAAAACATCATGGGAATGGGCAGGGAAGTATATTCCTCTAATAGACAGGGAGAGAAAATTGGTAAATCCATAACATTTGACAAAAGTAAATATGCAAGAATGATCGAAGGCCTGAATAATGAAACAAGAAGAAAAGTGAAAGTGAGAGTCACTTAGTCGTGTCTGACTCTTTGCGACCCCATGGACTACACAATGCGTGGAATTCTCCTGGCCAGAATACTGGAATGGGTAGCCTTTCCCTTCTCCAGGGGATCTTCCCAACCCAGGGATGGAACCCAGGCCTCCTGCATTGCAGGCGGTAAAGAATCCTAAGATCAAACTCTCCTCTACTAAAAAATACTACATTGGATGAAAAATGCAACTACGTATTTTCTATAGAATGACAAGGGAAACAAAGTCAGAAGGATTACATGGAAAATGTTGGCTAAAAATATCTATAGAATCAGATAAAATAGAACATATTTTATCATACCAATTAGGCAGTGGAGACCAAAGATAAATGATCAACTAATTAGATGTTCGAAAAACATGTACTGAATTCAACATCTGTTTTTGATAATGACTATTAGTAAATTAAGACTAGAAAGATCCCACCACAGCACGATAAAGTTTATACTCAAACCAAAAGCTAACAACATATTAAATATTGAACACAGCCCCAGTCCCACTAAAGTCAGAAACAAGATTAAGGATGTCTTCTGTCTCCACTGTATTGTAATTTTCTTCCAGATCTATCCACTGCTAATACAATAAGAGAAAGAAATGAGGTATAAGTACTAGAAAGGTGGGGACAGAATTACTATTTGAAGGAAATATCTATGTAGAAATTTAAGAGAAGAAACTTCTCAAACTCTTAGACTAACAATAAATCTCAACAAAGCATCTTACTACAAAATAATTGTATAAAATTAATACAACTTCTAGAAAATAAAAATTAGTTAAAATATAATAAACAAGTTCCTTTATTAACAATATGGTCTGAGTACCCACTGTATCCACAACCACCTTCTTAAGCAAGCATCCAAAGCCTTGGCCTACCGAAACAAGGTGATCTTTATTTGTAATTTCTGAACCAACTAGATTCTCTCTACTAATGTGAACACACATAGGGATACAGTCACTAGAACATCTCAGGAGCTGAGACACACAACAGAGAGAAGGAAATCTGTATACGCCAAAAGGCAGAAAGGGAGAGAAAAAGCAGAAATGAAGACTCAAGCAGAGAAGGTGAATTGGAGGAGCTGAGTCACTTATAAAGTACACTGGTAGAGCTGCTTTGCCTTTCTATATGGTCAGTAGTCTGTTTCTAGAAGGCCTCATTAAAAAAGCTGTGAACATGTGGAAACAGAACTAAAAACAGAAGGTATTCTGACTGTAGAACCATGTCTTACAATCTGATATTGCCAAACATAGAGACCATTTGCAATAGCAACACAAAATATTAAACACCAAGTAAAATGTCTACCAATAAAAGATCTATTTAAAGAAAATGGCAATACTTTAAATTCAAGAATAATTGAACAAATGGAGAATTATATGTCAAAGTAGAGAAAGGTCAATATTCAAAGATGTCAACTGGACAAAAAATAATTTATGACTTTAAAATGCAATTTTAATCAAAATATCAGTGAGGTATTTAGAAATGTGACAAAACTGATTTCAATTTCCTCTGAAAAGCTCTAATAGATGAGCTACTCCCAGGAATATATATTAAAGAAACACACAGATGCAAGACATATGCATGTGGATATTAATCATGACATACTTTATAATAGTAAAATCTGAAAATATCTAATATGTGCAAATAGATTATGGTATATCCATATTAAGGGACACAACTAAGTCATTACAATGCTGTAAAAATATTTAGTTACATTGGAAAATGTTAATAATATATTTTAAATTAAAATTAAAGAGGTCTATATATAAAGTACATATTAAAAAAACTATCCATCTATTGGGGTATTTATCACTCAAGTTTACAGTCCCAAGTATTAAGGCTGGTGATTAGATTGCAGGTATTTTTATAATTTGCATATTTTGAATTTTCTAAAATTTCTCTAGCAAAAACAGTTTATGATAAAATATTATTATAATGTTACAAAAAAAACCCAAGTCAGCAACAAGAGCCTGAAACAGAGCATAGTAAATAGGTAGAGCTGAGTGAGTGTTTTAGAATGAATGGCCAAAATAATTCTGAAAAAAAGACACATGCTGATAGATGGTGAAATTCATGCTACAAATGTAACATTTTAAATTCACAGCAGTTTACCAGAGAAATGAATGCAAAAGCAATCAGTTAATTGAAATAAGATAAAGAGCTCAGCAACAAACCCAATATAAAATTAGTATGTAAAACATGTAAAATTTCCAGTAAAAATATTCAGTGAAGGAATGGACTGCTATTTCCTAAATTGTTCTGAGATACTGGTTAAAATTTAGGGGGAGAAGATAAAAAAGAATTTTATATCCTACATCAGGAAGCACCTAAACAAATTTAACAGGAAAAGATAGCTAAAAAAGTTTTGTAACAATTTTAATTACCTTAAGGTACACAGGTTTGATTTTTTGGAGGTGGGGGAAGAAAATAAAAACACACTGCTTATAAAAATTGGTTCTTGGTGTATTGGTCTTAAGACCATCCACAAAAACTCACAGTGAAAAAAAAATAAAAGTAGGTCATGATAATATATTATTAAATCAAAGGAACACAAGTTGTAAAAGTGATACAAAATTTGTGCCTCTGAAAGGTTTTTTTTTAATTGGTAACTCTATTATCTAGGGTGAATCATTTATGGGATTAAAATGGCTATACTTTTCTGGGAAGTAACTGGTCTGTGTGTATTAAAAGCTTAAAGTAGGACCTAATGATTCAAGTTCGAGGAATTTGAAAGAATCAAAGAGTCAAATCAAGATTTATAGACAAGTGTGTTCATTATGGTACTACTTATAAGAGCAAAAAAAATGGGAAACAACCTTAAATTATTAACATAGAGAATAAACCTAAAACATTAATAAATTATTTCTATGATATACACTAGTATAAAAACCACATTTTATTTATTTTTTTTTTTTTTTTCATTTTCACAGTTTTAATCATAGGGCAGATGGTCTCTGATTATAAGAAGCTTCCAACAAGAGAATAAAACAAAAAAGGAAAGCTATTCAGTTATTTTATGATAATAATGATATAATAATAAGGATAATAATGATATCAAAATCAGAAAGGCAAAGAACTAGAAAAAAATGTAGGACCAATTTCACTTTGTTTATAGATGAAATAAAAAATCTACATAAAATTAAAGCAATCTAACCCAGGGGGCTTTCAAAGAAAACAATAAACCTGTCTTCGTAGTTCAGTATGTTAAAACATTAAATGAAAGGGTGAAAAAATTTTCATCACCTACATAAGTTGGGGGGAGGGGGGAATTTGTTAAAATTTAACATTCATTCAAAATACAAATTAAGGAGATAATATTGTCAATGCAAGAAAACAGGTTTGATCCCTGGGTTGAGAAGATCCTCTAGAGAAGGGAAAGGCTACCCACTCCAGTATTCTGGCCTGGAGAAGTCCATGGACTGTATGGTCCAAGGGATCGCAGAGTTGGACACGACTGAGCGACTTTCACTTCACTTCACATCCTAGATTAAAAAATAAAAAATTAATGGAAACTGTCCTTAAGCTTGATAAAAAAATATTTACCCAAAACTCTATAGCATGATGGGAATGTAAACTGATACAGCTATTATGGAATACAGTATGGAGATTCCTTAAAAACTAGCTAGGAATAAATCTAGTTATTGGAAATAGTATGAAAAACCACATTTTAGAAGAAACTAGAGTGAAACATGCCTGTACTATATTATCAAGTATAATTTTTGGATTATAAAATAATACCTACAATATAAACCAAATTTCTTTGAGGAAAAAAATTGCATTTTGTGTACCTGAGAAAAATCTATGAAAACAACTGGATACCAAAATGTTACTATTTATCTCTAGCTAGCTACGTTTTTTTTTCAAGTGTTCTCTTTCATTCAATTATGTCTATATCAAATTTTCTTTAAATATTATTTACATTCATAATATAAATTACTTATTATATTTCTCATTTCAGGGAATTTCTATCATATTTATTTTTTTATGATGCGTTCTCTCTTACCCTTCACACCCTACTTTATTTGGTTATGTTTGTTACAGACTGTGTTAAGGTCCATTAAAATCTATCTTCTTTTTAGTTGTAAGCTGCCTAAGTGTGAAGGCTATGCAAAGTCTGTGGCTTGAACTCCATCACTTTGTGTATCAATTGTGCATACTCAATAAATATAGGTTGAATGTATGAAGATTACAAAGAACAGGGACTGCATACTGATCATTCTGGCACGAAGTAAACTAAAGAAGCTGATCCTTTGTGGTTAAATTGAGTCAGTTTGAGGAAATGTATCACCCTGAATCCTGGGAAAATGGGTTATCCCTTCATTTATGTTTCCAGAACATCCAGTCCATTCTGCTTTATAAAGATCACCATGTTAGTTTTTATGACTGTCTTTCTTGAGTCGGTGACTTCTCACCTATCTTATATGTCCTCATATCTGTAGTGTCTAGGGACATTTGTCCTATTCTAGGTGTTCAGTAAATACTTCTGTTTTGGAACTACTTTACTGAGGTATGATTTACAGACAAAAAAACTGTATCTATTCAGTGTAGACAAGTTTGGAGTTAACTCTACCCAGGAGAATCCCATGGACCAAGGAGCCTGGTGGGCTACAGTCCATAGGGTCACAAAGAGTCAGACACGACTGAAGCGACTTAGCACACGTGCATGCATATTTAAAACCATCACCATAACCTATGCCATAATCGTGTCTGACTTTTTGCGACCCCATGGACATACAGTCCATGGAATTCTCCAGGCCAGAATACTGGAGTGGGTAGCCTTTCCCTTCTCCAGGGGATCTTCCCAACCCAGGGATAGAACCCAGATCTCCCACACTGCAGATGAATTCTTTACCAGCTGTGCCACAGGGGAAGCCCAAGAATACTGGAGTGGGTAGCCTATCTCTTCTCCAGTGGATCTTACTGAGCCAGGAATCAAACTGGGGTCTCCTGCATTGCAGGCAGATTCTTTACCAACTGAGATATCAGGGAAACCCATCCCATAAACATGTCACCTGCCAAACCTTCCTTCTACTCTTTTAATTATAATTTTTTATTAGTGATAAGAAGATTTAACATAAGATCTACTCTCTCAGTAAATTTTTAACTAGATGATGCAGTACTGTTAACTATAAGCTCTATGCTATACAGTAGATGTCTAGGACATATTCATCTTGCAGAACTGAAACTTTGTACCCTATGACTAATAAATCCTTATTAATTCCTCCCCCCAGCCCCTGGAAACCACCATTTGACTCTGATTCTATGAATTAGACTATTTTAAATTTCTCATATTAATGCAGTTATGTAGTATTTGTCCTCCTGTGTTTGCTTCCTTTATTTAGCATAATGTCCTCCAGGTTGATTCGTGGTGTCAAAAGTGACAGGGTTTCCTTCTTTTGAAAAACTATTTAATAATATTCCATTGCATGTATATACCACACTGTCTGTATCCATTTGTCCTCTGACAGATACTTGTTTTGCTTCCATGTCTTGGCTGTTATGACTAATGCTTTCATGAACATGTGAGTGTAAGTACCTCATCAAGATACTAACTTCAATTTCTTGGGATGTATACCTAGAAGTGGGATTGCTGGATCATATGGTAGACCTATTTTTCATTTTTTTTGACCTCTATAGTGTTTTTTGTAGTGGCTGTACCAATTTACATTCCAGTCAACAGTGTGTAAGTTTTCCTTTTCTCCACATCCTCACCAACACTTACATGATTTTTTTAATAAGAGTCATAAGTTAGAAAGATGGTAAAGATAACCATGTATGCGAGATAGCAAAAGAGACACAGATGTATAGAACAGTCTTTTGGACTCTATAGGAGAGGGCAAGGGTGGGATGATATGGGAGAACGGCATTGAAACATGTAAAATATCATATGTGAAATCAATTGCCAGCCCAGGTTTGATGCTTGATACAGGGTGCTCAGGGCTGGTGCACTGGGATGACCCAGAAAGACGGAATTGGGAGGGAGGGGAGTTCTGGAAGGGGAACACATGTATACCCATGGTGGATTCATGTCAATGTATGGCAAAACCAACACGATAATGCAAAGAAAAAAATTTAAAAAAAAGAAAAGATCATAAGAGTCATCCTAATATACATGAGGTGATATTTCACCACACTAAATGTTTTTTAAAGGAATGAACAGATTGAACTGTGAAAAGACTATGGAAAATGGAGGCAGCATTACAGCAAAGTAGAAAGGACCCTGGGGTGGTAAGATTTGTCTTTTTCTATAAATTATATAGAATATTATAAATTATATAAATTTTATAAGTCACCTCCCTTATTCTCTGTTAAAAGAAGCATTTGGATGAGATGATTTTTAAAGTTCCTTTAAACTTTGACAATCTGGAATCCTAACAATGGGTTTAACATCACTGGATATTAAGATGGACCCTGGGCTTAGGCTTAGATTTTTCTATTTATTTTTTAAGCTTTTATTTCCTACAGCAGTATTTTCTCCTGTCTTTGGACCCAAACATTCCATCTGTCCAACCTGTAGCAAGTGAAGCTGATCTTTTACACTGGGAACAGCAAAATTTTCTGATATGTAGTTCTCAAATATTGAAGGAGTGTGGCAAAAGGAAACTAAGCATACAAACACTTGGTGGAGACAGTCCACAAAATCCTATCAGTTCTTTAGGGAAGCAGTGTAGAAAGGCAATACACTCTTCTCCCAGTTACAGAAAAGTACATTTTTCCAGTAACAGGCAAACTTGAAATATAACTTCTATTGTCAAATGTAACTTTCACGACTATCTGCATATCACAAAAAATCAACACTCTCTCAAGGTAAAATGCAATGTGTAATAAGCTCTCACATTAGCAAATATCATTTTTCCCCCACAGAAATGTCAAGGATAAACGTGCTGAAGTTTCCCACAATCCAGATGTCCTTGAAAACCTTGGCTGTGGCTGACTGCAGAGAGGCGACCAATGCAAAGCAAACAATGGCTGAAGTTCATAATATTATTGAAAGCATCCTAAACTTAAATCATTCCAGTTTCAGTAAAATTTTCCTCAATTAAATTATGTGTTTTTCCAGTAATTCTTTCCCTGAATCAAGAGAGGAAATAAAATCGTCCTTGATGTTCAGGTCACTGGTGAGAATGTTATGCTCCTCAGGCTCAAACTGGCCTTCCATTAAATTAGACCAAGTCTCCAAGATAATTTCTACTAGAACCACATTTTGAAGTTTAAGAAAGGCAATGCAAGTTTTTGATAACAGATATCTCACAGGTGATAAATAAATGCTATTTTTAAATATAGCTACTTTTCTATGCAATAAAATATAACATCTTTTCTTAAGAATATGAATTTGGAGTTAAGATGAGGCAGAGAGGATTTGAAAAGGTTTAGTTAGTAAATGGTAGAAATTGGCTTAATATTTAAAATAACTTACTGAAATATTCTTCCATAAATTCATATTTAAATATGTAAATACAATTGAAGAATAGGATCAGATGTTGGCATTTGTGTACTAATATCATACTTTCTATTGCTATTCTCTGTGTATGTCCCATGTGTGTGTATGCACACACCTGCAGTCCATTCCTTGAGTAGATCACTCTATGACACAGCTTCTTTCCTGTCTTTTTAAAAATATATTTCTTTCTTTGAGTATGTATATTTGGCTCTATTTCCCAGGGTTTTTCTTCTTTTCTCCTACCTCCAGCTCCTATATTTCTTCCTTATTTGATCATAATATAAATCATGCAAACTATGGCCTAATCCAGCTTACTGCCTGTTTCTGTGAATAAGGTTTGATTGGAGCCTGGCCATTCCCGATGTATTTATGCATTATCTAGATGTGCTTTTGCACTCCAGAGACAAAGCTGAATGTTTGCAGCAGCTGCAATAAGATATGGCCTGTAAAACCGGAAATATTTACCGTGTAGTCCTTTACAGAAAAAAGTCATGACTCCTGAGGTAGGTGATAAGAATGCCTTTCAAGAGTTTCTGGTATTCGAGATGTAATGAAGGGATGTGAGCAACAGGGAAGTTTCCAAAGAAAAGCTTCCTCCCAGTATTTCCTAAAAGGAAGCACTGTTTTTGTGTATTGAAGGAGTTTGCCTTAAGCAACTCCTTTTAAATTCCTGATAAGATATATCTGAGAGTTGTACTCATTTTTATAAGAAGAAATTTATTCCATCAGTTAAATTGCAAGATATGTGAGAGCTGGAATCCTTGTTACTCTTATTTTCCACTGGCCCAAGCAACCACTTGGGCAGTAGCACCATTGTTAGCAAGGGCTAGAGGAGCTCCTGCCTTGTTTCCTGTACCTTTGAGGGCCTGCTGTAGTCCTCTACTGACTATGACCCTGCTAAGGGTGAGCAGTCCACTTGGAACTCAAGTCTTTCTCAACTCATTCTAGCCCACACTTCAGCTTCCAAGGTGTGTGTATTGGTTGCTCAGTTGTGTCCAACTCTTTTAACCTGTGGACTGTTGCCCGCCAAGCTTCTCTATCCATGGGATTTTCCAGGCAAGAATATTGGAGTGAGTTGCCATTTCCTTATCCATCCAAGGTGTATATGGGCTTTTTTTTGGTTATATGCATTTTAGGGTGGAAATGCTGCTGCTGTGTGTACCCCTGGGTCTGATAATTGTCTAAGAAGTGGCTGTTTGCAGAGGAGGTTGGTAAATGGAGGATGGAGGTTGGACATGTGGGTTGAGTATGCACATGACTACATATGTGACCCCTTTTGAAACAGAGCCAAGGTAAGGAGAGGGAAAGGGGGTTGGGCTGGAGACCAGTCGTTTCTTTACTGTACAAGGTATGAGGACAGAACATACATTATTTTTCTGCTAGCTTAATTTACAGCTTTCTCTGGAACCCACAAACTTTAGATATGGCTTAGCCTATCAGATTGCCTTATTTAATAAAGGGAGTTAAAGTAACTTGATGGATTGATTTACAATTTGAAACTGTGAAATGTTCTAAAAGTATTGTACTTATATTTATTATATAATTTTATATAGAACTTAGAAGTCTTTCTAGTTGCTTCAGAGTATTTAATGTACTTATTACATAAATGTGTCAATATGTAATCCATAATACATTGTAAATCAAAATAACTGTGATGGTTAGCACACTTAATCTTTCATTAAAATTAATAACAATGTTTATTTCAAATGCCATCAGAAATACTTCAATCACCTTGGTGCCTAGCTTCATTGCCCAAAACACTACCAAGAGATTTTCCTTCAGTTATATGGCACCTGGCATTAGCTGAACTGTTCTCTTGTTTATGCGTTATATTTGTTGGCATTGGCCCCACATGACTGTACCTATATTCAGTTGCTTCTCTGAATAAGCAGTTGCTATAGCTGGATTTTTTTTTCTCTTGGGGAGAGATAAAAGGTGTTTGAAGGCCCTTCCTGGGAAAATATGATCCTAAAATACTCCAAGGTAGATGCTCAATTCCCAGAGGCCAATGAATATTTCCCAACTATGCACAGCCATACACGGAGTTCTCCCAGATACAAGCCTAAGGAAATTTCAAAGGCTTTCCCACATGTATACTATTGCTGAGGGAAAATCAAGATCATTTTGTGCTAAAAGATTGTTTTCTAACTGTCTGAAACATACCACTTGTGATTGTTAAGTGTTCATCTCTCTGCTACTTTTGACAACATTTCACCTCTGGTAAATAACTTGCAAAGTACACGGGGCTTTCCTCCTGAAGTCTCACACATGACCACTGTGGCACAGGGTACACAGAGAAGTCCAAAGTTTCATGAATACGTTATTTGATTTTTCTTCAAAGTGGAACTTAAGCACCTCGGCAAGCTTGCAAAAAGGAACATTTATAGAGAGAGCAATCCTCTTTACACAATCTTTTTTGTGATAATGTTGCCCAGGTGGATCCAAAGAGCGAATGCACCTTCTGAAGGGTACAGCTTATTACTAGCAAGGTGCTCAGGAACTGGGGAGTAAAGAGCTCGATATCAGCCAGCCCAATTAAGTCAGCATATCTGCAGCAAATCATACATTCTTGCTTATGTAACTCCTGTAATGCCTATGAGTACTTCTGTTCAGAGAATTCACAGCTTAGAGAATGAACAGAGTGACGTACATCTTAGATATTTGGTTTTCAAGCTTTATTCTTAAAATACCCATTTCTTTAGTCCTGACAAAATAGCTGCACTAGATAGCATGTACAAATCTCATCTTTCAGATGTGGAATAATTTGCAAATTAGGTTTCTGCTTCTTGCCCTATGATTGAACATAATGGCTATCATCTCAACTATTGCTGATATAGTGTTGACAGCATGTAAAAAGGTCCTAGGGTAAATAAAAATTAATTAATAAATAATTAATTTAAAAGCCCACCTCCTGCATTATTCAAAGTGGGGCTACTGTCTTGATTTTCTGCTACTTTCCATTGAAAGGTTGCTGCACATTTAAACTGGAGCACACTGCATAAAGAAGCCCTGAAGTCATAGGAAAATAACATAATACTAAACCTAACTAAAAGTAATAAAAAAGATTCTTCATGAAGAGAGGAATAGTAGGGCCTGGTCGAACTTAACACAACAGTGGAAGAGATATAATTGGTATATTTTAAAATATATTTGTTTTTGAACTTGTAACTGCATTATATATTCAAAAAATAATTTAAAAATTAAACAAACAAACAAAAAAACAGTTGATCTTCAAAAACGCGAAAAATCTCAAATAACCTAACCTACCACTTAAAAGAATTAGAGAAATAACAAAGTCAGGCAGGAGGAAGAAAATAGTAAGGATCACAGAAGAAATAATTCAAATAGAAATGTTTTTTAAAATAGAAAAAAATCAATAAAATCAAGAGCTGGTTCTTTGAAAGGGTAAATGAAATTGACAAACTTCTGGCCAGGCTCACCAAGAAGAAGAGAGAGGACCCCAAAAAACAAAATAAGAAATTAAAAACGAAACATAACAACTGATAATTCAGAAATACAAAAAAATTGTAAGATAATACTAGCAATAATTATATGCCAACAAATTATACAACCTAGAAGAAATGGACAAATTTCTAGAAACTTATAGCCCACTAAAACTGAATCAAGAAGAAGTAGATAATTTGAATAAACTGATCAGTATATGGGTCTTTCCTTGTGGCTCAGCTGGTAAAGAATCTGCCTGCAATGCAGCAGACCTGGGTTTGATCCCTGGGTTGGGAAGATTCCCTGGAGAAGGGAAAGGCTACCGACTCCAGTATTATAGCCTGGAGAATCCCACGGACTACAGTCCACGGGGTCGCAAGGAGTTGGATCAGTAGATGTGAAATAGAATAAAAAATTCCCTACAAACAAAAGCCCAGGACCAGATGGCATCAGAGGGGAATTCTACCAAACATACAAAAAGGAACTTATACCAATTCTTCTCAGATTTTTCCAGAAACTGAAGAAGAGGGGATATGCCCAAAGATAGTCTATGAAGCCATCATCACCCTGATACCAAAGCTGGACAACAACAACAGGCCAATGTCTTTGATGAATATAGATGCAAAAATTCTCAACAAAACATTAGGGTACTGTATCCAACAACACATAAAAAAGACCGCACATCACAACCAAATGTGATTCAACTGAGGGTCACAAGAATGGCTCAACTATGCAAATCAATATGATACACCAAATCAACAAAAGGCAAAAACCAGATGGTCTTTTCCATAGGTGCAAAGAAAAGCATTCAATGAAATTAAACATCCATTTATGATAAAAAAAATCTTACAAAAGTGGTTATAGAGGGAACATATCTAAACATAATAAAAGTTATGAGATAAACTCAAAGCCAATATTATATTTAACAGAGAAAAACTGAAAGCTTTCCCACTAAAATCTGGAAGAAGATAAGGATACCCACTCTCACCACTTCTATTCAACACAGTATTGGAAGTTCTAGTGACAACAGTTAGATAAGAGAAAGAAATAAAATCTATCCAAAGTAAAGAGGTAAAACTGTCATTATATGCAGATGATATGATACTCTATATTGAAAATCCTATAGACTCCACACAAAAAATTATTAGAATAAACAAATGTAGTAAGGTAGCAGAATACAAGATTTACATACAGAAATCAAGTGTTTACACTAACAATGAAATATAAGAAATGGTATGTAAAAAACAATTCCTTTTAAAATCACATCAGAAAATACTTAGAAATAAAACTGATCAAGAAAGTGAAACACTTATATGCTGAGAACTATAAAACACTAATCAAGGAAACTGAAGGATTCAAAGCAATGGAAAGGTATCCAATGCTTTTGGATTGGAAGAATATTGTTAAAATGGCCATACTACTCTAAGCAATCTACAGATTTAATGTGATCCCTATCAAATTACCCCTGACATTTTTCAGAGAACTAGGAGAAATAATCCTAAAATTTATATGGAATCATAAAAGGCCCAGAATTGCCAAAGTAATCCTAAAATAAAAGCA
This sequence comes from Antilocapra americana, assembly GCA_007570785.1. Lineage (NCBI taxonomy): Eukaryota > Metazoa > Chordata > Mammalia > Artiodactyla > Antilocapridae > Antilocapra > Antilocapra americana. The sequence goes on along the minus strand of ML660679.1, from coordinate 3,475,889 downwards.
CAAAGCAGGAGGCATAATTCTCCTAAATTTCAGACAATGCTACAAAGCTACAGTAATCAAATTGCATGACACTGGCACAAAAACAGACACATGGATCAATGGAACAGTATAGAGTCCAGAAATAAAGCTACACATCCACAGTCAATTAATCTTTGACAAAGAAGGCAAGAATATAAAATGGAGGAAGGACAGTCTCTTCAGCAAGTAGTGATTGGGAAAGTTGCAAGTCACATGTATACCAACAAAATTAGAACATATCCCACCATCATACACAAAAATAAACTCAAAATGGCTTAAAAGACTTATGTAGAAGACATGATACCATAAGAGAATGCAGGCAAAACATTTTCTGATATAAATCATAGCAATGGTTTCTTAGGTCCATCTCCCAAGGCTACCAAAATAAAAGCAAAAACAAACAAATGGGACTTGAACTTATCAGCTTTTGCACAGCAAAGAAAACCATAAACAAAATGAAAAGACAACCTACTGAGAGAAAATACTTGCAAATGATGTGACCAACAAGGGATTAATTTATGAAATATAAAAAGAGCTCATACAACTCAATATCAAAAGATAAACAACCTAATAAAAAAATGGGCAGAAGACCTAAATAAACATTTCTTCAAAGAAGACATCCAGATGGCTAATATGCATACAAAAAATACTCATCATTGCTAATTATTAGAGAAAAGTGAATCAAAACTACAATGAGGTTCTACCTCACACTGGTCAGAATGGCCATCATTAAAAAGTCTACAAATAACAAGTGGTGGAGAGGGTGTGGAGCAAAGGGAACCCTCCTACACTGTTGGTAGGAATGTAAATTGGTGCAGCCACTATGGAGCACAGTATGGAAGTAACTTATAAAACTAAAAATAGAGGTGCCATATGATTCAGCAATCCTACTCCTGGGCATATATCTGGACAAAACTACAAATCGAAAAGATACAGGCACCCCTGTGTTCATAGCAGCACTATTTTCAGTAGCCAAGACATGGAAATCATCTAAATGTCTATTGACAGATGAATGAATAAAGAAGATGTCACACACACACACACACACACACACACACACACACACACACACACAC